>JACXGJ010000776.1:42589-106698 GCA_016801105.1 Esox niger | reverse complement strand
GAAACATGATCTGTGTTAGGTAGAAACGCCCTAAAAACCTATAGATTAGCTGGCAACTAACTTTATAGTGAGAAGACAATGGAACGTTCACCGAACGACATCTGTGCTGCAATTTTCCAATAAACTTGAACGACTTCTCCCTCGATTACACGGGCTCTACATTATTTGACCACTATACGATCACCGCTAATTTCTTACAGCACCTTCCTCCATACATTATGGGAGTCTCCCACAAGCCTTTTCGCAAACTCAAAACATGCCATTTTGTTTTTTTGCTGAAAGTAATGGCTTTCTTCTGGCCACTCTGCCATAAAACCCAACTCTATGGAGCATACAGCTTATTGTCGTCCTATGTACAGATATTCCAGTCTCTGCTGTGAAACTCTGCAACTTTTCCAGGGTTACGTTTGGTCTCTGTGCTGCCTCTGATTAATGCCCTCCTTGACCGGTCCATGAGTTTTGGTGGGCGGCCGTCTCTTGGGAGGTTTGCTGTTGTGTCCTGTTCTTTCCATTTGGTTATAATAGATGTGATGGTGCTCCTGGGGATCATCAAATATTTGGATATTTGTCAATAACTTAACCCTGACTTGTACTTCTCAACAACATTGTCCCTTACTTGTTTGGAGAGTTCCTTGGTGTTCATGGCAGTGTTTGGTTAGTGGTGTCTCTTGCTTAGGTGTTGCAGCCTCTGTGGCCTTTCAAAAAAGGTGTGTATCTGTACTGACAGATCATGTGACACTTATATTGCACACAGATGGACATCATTTCACTAATTATGTGACTTCTGAAGGCAAATGGTTGCACCAGAGCTTTTTTAAGGGCTTCATAACAATGAATGAATATGCACATGCCAATTTTCAGTTTTTTATTTCAAAAAATTTTTATGTATATATCTCATTTCACTTCTCCAACTTAGACTATTGTGTTCTGATCCATCATATGCAATTCAGATTAAAAAAAACCATTAAACTAAAGGTGGTAATGCAACAAAATAGATAAAAAGCCGAAGGGGGTGAATAATTTTGCAAAGCACTGTATGTATTGAAGGAATTGGATTTTGACACATTTTAGATGAATTCATGTAACAAATTAATTTAATATATAAAGAGAGAGTATTCCAATTACAGTACAAGTATCAAAGACAAAAGTTCTCCGGAGATTTAAGATGCAGGCAATAGGAAGATACATGCAAGAGAGAGCTTCCCGAAACCCTGCTCTGTTTTATATCCCAGAAGTAAAGGCATTCGGGTTGGTTTACTTATTAAAGGATAATAAACTCATTCTGAAAAATAGACGCCTTATCAATTAGGGACATATTCCGATCTGTTCTGGGGTCATCTCATAAGACAGAGTGGTGTTATCTCGATAAGCAAGCTAGCTAGGCAATATTAAACAAACCTTTTTGTCTCTGTATTCACAGCTTACAGAAATATATCTATTCCATTAACATTCCAATGATTGCCTACTAGGACAGAAATTAAGACCATACGTGTACATGTCTAGACTAACTAATGAAGAATTATTGAAAATGTTTCGGTTCAGTAGTTTTTGTAATACACTGCTATGATGCTGTATGCTAGGGACTGCCACTATAGGCAATAATATGTATGTATACCTTTATAGAAACTAAGGCTTTGCTATAAAGTTGTGGTTGGGGATAGTGGCCCGGCATAAACACAGCCGATCTCCTTGTTCTAAGTTTGAATCACGAGAGAGGCATAGGGATAGGTCTTCTTTCCTCAACCAAACAGGAGTGTTTTCTAACCTTAACCTTTTTGTTTACTAACCTTACCCATAGCATTATTCCTAACCTTAACCCCACAGGAGGATTATCTAACCTTAAACCTTTTAACTCTCTAACTTTACCCCTAACCTCCGATTCGTTGTCTAACTTTGCTGGAGTATTACAAACCCAGCTTTTTATTACAAACCCAAGTTTTTCTGTGTATATAGACATTTGGACATCAACATCACCTGTTTTGTGTGCATTCACTGTGAGACTATGTAAAATAAAGTACTACTCATAACCATCCCTATAGTGAAGCATAATGGTGGGTGCATCATGCTGTGGGGATGCTTCACAGCAACAGGAACTGGGAGACTACTCGTGATTTAGGAAAAAATGAATGTAAGGAAATGCAGTGAGCTTCTTTAAGAAAACAAATGCAAGGAAAAACGTGAGAAACTGCCTTAATCTAGGTGTGCAACCCAACTAAAAGGGTTCTCAATACTTTCTGAAGCTACTGTCAAAAAATATTTTGCCGGTATGTTAATGATTGAATAAGTGAAGCTGGATGATTATCTAAAGGATTATTATAGTCTGATGTCAGAAACAAGCTTGTACTTATAATTTAATACTCAGTCATTTGTAGCCTATTGTGAAAACCTGCGTATCAGTCGCAAATCTGAGAGGAAGAACTGCTGGTATTTAAATTGCCATGGGTGGGTGTCATCTTTGAAAAAAATATAGAGCTAGACTGAACATTAGATAACATTTTTTGGAATCCTCTCATAGGATAACATTACACATATCCTTTTCCCCTTCAAGGCCTAACATATTGACATACTAAATTGATGTACAACATTTCAAAACTGATTTCTTCTTAGTTGTTATTACCAATATTACCAGAGCCTCGGATGACATGGCAAATTATGCTGCATTGTTTATGAGCCTGTCAGAGATTTTTGACACATTTGATAATTTTCCTTAAACTATCAGGTTGCTGTCATTTAGCTGGAGTGCTGATTTTCTTATAGCTTCAGGACTAGATTTGTGATACTGAATGGGTAAAATTAGAAATTCTGGAAGTGCACAAAAGCACCCCCTTGATTTTGGTTATTCTGTTGTCCACGCTGTGTATAAATGATAATGGAGGTACTGTAAAATGTATAACATTAATTCCTATGGCAGTATTCTTCTGCATCTTCACTGAACCAGCCTTTTGACTGCCTACAGTATTACAAACATTAGATTCAACACTATTAGATCATACATTAGTGCTAAATACAAAATCACCTAGAATAATAAACATTGTATTTTTTGCGTCTCATAACTCAGATTTAAGTAAGATACCTGCACAGGTAATAGGGTTCCCCCTTATTAATATTTTGGTCTTTGATGACACCTTGACCTTTAAAATATGTCACTGATTTAGTTTATTTCTTTAAAATCAAGATGTGAATCTTTCACATAAATAGTCTGTCGATCTCATGAAAGTGAAAAATAAATAGTCTATTTTAATGTCTATTTTGGATTATGGGGGTGTCATCAATATGCAAGCCGCAGCTTCAACACTTAAATCATTAGACTTTTTATTTCACTGTGCCCTTCATTTTATAACTGGCGACAGTTTTAGTGCTCATCATTGCATTTTTTATCAAAAGCTTGGATGTGAATCTCTGAATGTAAAATGAGAGAACCACTCTCCTTTGTCTTTTTACAAGGCACTCCTGCACAAACTTCAAGCATATATCTAACGTCACTTATCAAAGTTAAAGCGATAGTTCACCCAAGTAACAAAATGTAACATCTTTGTCCTAACCCTGTAACACAGTCTATAGACAAGATTTACCAGGAGGCCATGCATTGTCTCAGTTTCCTGGGATTGTTTTTAAATGCAAGGATTATTTTCAAATTCTAATGTTTTCAAATTTTCAGCACTAATCCTTTTTAATTACAGAGACCTATATTAGCATTTTTCTTATTGTATCCAAATGGTCCCAGAGTACCTGAAATTGATTGTGAGGCTCAACAAGAGCCCTTATAGATGATTTGAACAAGATACATGAAGAATGGTGATGTTACCAATACTTGAATGAGATTTCTAACACAAATGCCACAATCATGATAACAATATTATAACAGTATGCATGTAATAAGGAATGTTGCTAGGCCTATTTTAGGGAGGCTTTAGCTTAGAAAAAGTAGATGTTCATGCATTATAAACTATAATAGACAAAAGTATTTTGGCTACATAGTACATAGTACATCAATCAGACAGCATCTTCATCCATCCAACTTTAATTTCTTTGTTTAAGTAGCATTTAAGTCATAATAGATGGTTTTTAACACACTATGAGAAAGGAATACATTTAGACAACCTTGACCAAAAATAACCATGTTTTGATAGATTTTACACCCGTTGTTACTTTAAAAATACTTAATGAAAATATGTTTTGGGGAGTATGCCCAGACCCCCCGAAATGAGGCTTAGCCCCCGTCCATGATTTTCTAATGATGTCCCTGCATGTCATTGATCCTGAAAAATACAGGTTAAATAATGGTTAAATATCAATAGAATTTCTAAGGGACTTTGTTGAGCTTAACAATACACTTCAAATGTTTTTCAATAAGTTGGATATGATTTGTGAAAAATACTAATAAATGTCGTGGACTTGGAACTATTCAGTGCATAATTTGAGATAGATCCTTCCAGAACATCCCTCAGATTTATCTTAGTTTGTTCTGGACCTTTTTTTCCACAGATGCGGTATCTGTGCATTATTAGTCTTTTCCATCAATGTGAACGCTTTGCACTGAAAATATTATAAGAACTGGAACTATCCCTTTAAAACTATTAATCGAGAACACAATATTTTTTATTACTTGACATGCCAAGGATTGCTTCGGTACTAGTTAAAACAACCTTTACTTGCTTTTGTCTCACAGAAATTGAATAAGCTGTAAAATCAGCTCAAGCCTGAATGCTTGATGCCCTCTAATGAATTTGGACCACTACTAGAAGATTTGTTATAAGAAATAATTGTCTGTGTGTGATTTTTCTTTTCTTTTGTTCTGCAGTATGCTGTATTGAATATTTAATTATAATTATGGTATAGTTCTATCAGGGATATGGTTTACTCACTATTATATAAAAATGGAACTTGTTCTTTAGAATTTGCATGATTAAATCAAGAAAAACTAAATGAAAGTTGCCTAATAATGTTAGCTCAATTTCTGTTTAGCAATATCAGAAGAACAGGATATGAACGGGAATTGCTAGCAGGTTAGCTAGCAGTAGCAGTGAAACTTCACTCATACTGAATGCAGATACTTAGAAAGGATTTCCACTAAATAATCACGCTGTGAATGAACATCTGTTAGATAGAATACTTTCATTCTTTTTGTTAAAGTCTTTGGTGACAAGCACAAGCCCCTTCCCTCCAAAAACGGATATACTTCCCAGTATGTTTTTAAGTTAATTATCTGGACTGAGAATAGAGCACAAGCAGAGTGAAATTGTAAGCCATGACTTCAGAAGAGATATGATAATAGGCCTCGACTGTAGGTTGAAGAATGAGTAAACTCATCTGACTTAGAAATAATCCCTTTTACTTTTTTAGTAAAATCCCCAGATTTGACGAAAAATGGGGAAAACAAAGGTTATTGGGTTTCTTTAAAGTCAGTCTAAACAAAAACCACACATGACAGGTGTTGTTACAGTAATAAATGTGACCCCTTGAGCCTTTTATGTATTAAACTGTATTAGCATCAACGACAACAACCCATGAGAAGATGAACTGTGAGAGTGAGATTCTCTTGTGGACCAGTGCTTTTCTAAGGGAACTGCTTCAACCAACTCACCCACTAGAGGGGGGTAAGCACTTCTTCATTGTAAGGCCATCTGCCCTAGAAGCCAAGATAAAAATCTTGAAGGATTCCGTCAGGACTGTCAGATATTAAACGGCAATAGACTGTCAAGCACCTCATAGTTTGATACGGTATCTGTCTGACTCTGTCATCTCCCTCTCCCCTGACACATTTAGCTAGATGCCAGTTTTAAAAAGGCATGCCGTAATCTTTGCGGTCGCACCAGGGATTTGCTCAGTAACATGGCAGTGCATGGGGAAATGGTCTGAGCCCGTCTAAGTGCCAGACTGGAACAGTGGCAGTGGCTTTGATCTAATCTGGTCTTGGTGTCCTCATGCCAGCGGTGACTTCGGCAAAGCTAAGTGAGAGAGAGGTTGCTAAGCTGAACACATTCTCACTGTTAGGAGGCTGGTGGGAGTTAGAGCTGTAAAACTGGAGCTAAAACTGTCACATATAAACTGCAGGACCTAAAAGTTAGGGTCTTGCAGATTTGAACAGTGGATTACATCACTAGAGAGCATAGAATTTGGCATGACCTGAGTGCATTTCAAAATCCAACAACAGATTACAGAGGTCACAGGGTAAGGGTCAAGCAGTTTGTTATCTCTTGTCAGTGAATGATGTGAACTGTGTTTTAATACAATATAGATCAGTGATGTATGTATGTACATTTTTTATGTGTTTGAGACTAAGAGGTTTTAAAGCCACCTGTCAGCCACATTGACACTCCTATTGGAAGCAGTTCTCTATCAATTGAATACTGTTCTTAATTAAGGACAAAATATATTTTGTGTTCATTGTGGGTAAAGGAACATTTGTCATCTAAAAAAAAACAATTTTAAGGAGCCAGTTTTTATGTACCCAGTCTTTATTCTCTGATCTCAAACTATAGGCCTTTAAAATTACATTACATGTATAACTCATCTATAGCAATTAGGCTTAAAAACCAAATCAACGCATTTTGAACAAAAGAAACAGATAATAGAGCATGAAATGTCTACTGTGAGTTTTGATCCCTAATGGAATAAAGGCTTCAGTGGGCACTGTAGGACTTGGGGAGTGGATTTAATTCCACGTAACACAGCAAAGCCTCTTGGGTTGTGGGAACGCTACAGAATGACTACAACATGAAACAAATATTTTAAGTGGTTTCATGGCTGGGTTCTCCAAAGTTGCTGCAAAAGCACAATAGTTATACATAGAACACACTTTTAAAAAGTAAAATAACACATTTACCAATCCAATCTTGAGATTACACTTAATTTTGAGTGTCCCAACTTACATACAGTCCCCTCCAAAGGTATTGGAACGGCAAGGCAAATTCCTTTGTTTTTGTTGGTCAATGAAGACATTTGGGTATAAGATCAAAAGATATGTATGAGAGAATTTCTGATTTCATTTCCTTGTATTCACATCTAGATGTGTTAAACAACTTAGGACATATCATCATTTGTATTAGACCACAGCGTTTTTAGATGAGCAAAAGTGAAGGAACAAATAATGCTAAAGTAAATAACATTTAATATTTGGTAGCATTACTCTTGCTTGCAATAACTGCCTCAAGCCTGCGACCCATCGACATCACCAAACTGTTGCATTCTTCATTTGTAATGCTATTCCAGGCTTTTACCACACCTTCTTTCCGTTCTTGTTTGTTTTGGGGTGTTTGTCCCTTCAGTCTCCTCTTAAGGATGCTCAATTGGGTTACGGTTAGTTTATTGAGTTGGCCAATCTAAAACCATTCACTTTTTTCCCCTGATGAAGTCCTTTGTTTTTTTGGCAGTGTGCTTTGGGTCATTGTCCTGCTGCATGATAAACTTCCTCCTGATTAGTTTCAATGCATTTCTCCGTAAATTGGCAGACACAATGTTTCTGAATGAATTCTGCTGTTAGCATCATCTGTTGCATCACCATTAAATATGAATGAGGCTGTTCCAGAAACAGCCATGCACTCCCAAGCCATGACCATGCTTCACAGATGAGCTTGTATGCTTCGGATCATAAGCAGTTCCTTTCTTTCTCTACGCTTTGGCCTTTCCATCACATAACATTGTGTTCCAGAACATTTGCGGCTCATCTCTGTACTTCTTTGCTTGCTTGCTATTTTCCTTCTTCTCTGAGCTTGACAATGGCTTACTTTTCTCCCATAGACAGCTCTCTGGTCTTCATGTTGGTTTATCCTCTTTTACAAGAAATGCAGTCTATAGGTTTAAACCAAGGATGGAATCTTAGATTTGTCATGCAGAGCTTTAATATTTGAACAATCAACCTAAAAGGCAACACCTGGGCAACAAGAAACATCTGTCAGTCACATGTTCCAATAGTTTTGCTCACTTGAAAAATGGGTGGGTTAAAACAAAGGGTTGTATGTCCAGAGTTGTTTAACACATCTAGATGTGAATACCAGGAAATGAAAGCTGAAAATCTGAACCTTTGTCTCATACTCATCTTTTGATCTTAAACCCAAATTTCTTCAGTGACCAACAAAAACAAAGGAATTTGCCTTACTGTTCCAATACTTTTGGAGGGGACTGTATGTTGATTTTCTCCAGATGGTTTGTTAGCAATAATATCTGTTGATAAGCAACTAGCTGCTACGGTTAGGGTTAGGTTTAGAATAAAGTTTATGATAAGAGATCCGTTTAGGCATAGGATAATGGTTAGGGTAATGGATACGTTGAATACATCTTTAAGTCAATACTTAAAATGTTACTGGTTATTAGTAAAATATCTGTACAGCATCTACTGAAACACTTTTGGGACAATTATTTCTTTGCCAATTTGGATAATACAATATATACTTCCAAAATTGATCATATGAAAATGTAAATGATATTCTGTGTATTTATTCACAAATATAATCTAATCTCTTTTTTTGTGTTTAACAAAACAAATCTAGGCATCTGGCTGATCTTGGGCAACATTTGTTCATAGCTTCAGTTGACAGCAACAATTCCATGAATCTTCAAACAATATGAAGTCACTTTAGAAAATCTTCAATCAACTGTTGAACAAGATGTTGGAAGTACGACCTACTGATCCTTGTAATTTTATGTAACTTTAATAAATTACATTAATGTGGGTTCCTCTGTTAAAGAATAACTGCAAAACTAATGAAAATCCTTTAAATGACATTAACGATCAAGGAGGTTATTTGTAACCAAGGGATATCAGAGGAAATTCATGATGATATTGGTGCTTGGCCTGAAATATATTTTTGCACACACTGTGATTTTTGGTGCAATTTATATTCAGGTTAAGGTTGTTCAAATTCTTTGAGGTAATATACTGCATTTTTTGTGTGTAAACACAAGTGTTTTTCTACTTCTTCCTTATGTGATGCAATAGTTGTCACTCCCTTTGTCCTGTGAATTCTATTAGTTTGTGAAGCAAGTAGCATATCTTACAGCATTTTTGCTATGCAGGAAAGGATAGTTAGTGTACATTAGTGTAGAAATCCATTTCTCTATCTTTCAATGTATTTTGCTGTTGTATCTTTGGAAAACTTTTGTGGAATATTTTTTTTCGGTTTTCCTTGAAGGACAAAACCTTACACTATTAGTATTTTATGCACATATTGTTACAGTAAGTAACACATGTTGCTCCAGGGATGTCACTAAAAAATCACAGATGGGGGTTGAGCCTCGTTTTGAGGGTATACTCCCCAAAACATCTTTGTATATTTAGAGTAACAACGGGTGTCAATTCTATCAAAATAAGGTTATTTTTGGTCAAGGCTGGCTAAAAGTATACCTGTCTCGTATTTTGGGTTAGACATTGATGTAATATGACTTAAATAAAAATATTTAATCATTAGCCCATTATCTCGGTATAAAGTAATATTTTTTTAATCAAAATTACAAAAGAAACTCCCTTCCTCTGAACAGAATATGTTGCAATATGTTAACTTCAAACCCAAACAAACATGAGTCTGTGAAACACCCACAGTTTTGCAACTGTGTTCCTGATAATAGTAATATATAAATGTTAGCTAGCATGTCATTAATGGGAAATTATACTTTCAGTAGATTGTTAGTGTTGTCTCTAAAGAAATACGACCCCCTATTATCAGCAACCTCCCCAATTATTGGCCACATTAATATTTTGTTGAAATACATGATAATAATAAATGTTTATTACAAATGACAGGCCTTAGTCTTCTCTGAAGTGTCTACTAGAAAGTTGTAGCTAGCTTTCTTGCCTTCTAGTAAAGAAACTAAACAGATCAGATTGATATTACATGATGTCTTGTCCGTTGCAAAAAGTTGAATTTCACAAACTGCAACTTGTCAAAACAATTTCCATACATGCCACTTTCACAATCGAATTAATTTTTTTACCTGAATAGAATACTATAAAAAATAGCGGTGGGCTAATTGAAAGGTAGTATTTATTAGCAAAACGTACCGTTGCTTTCCACTGTATTTACATTTTTGAACTTGAGAACATGAGCTGGTTTTAGATTAAGCGAGTTACGCTCAAAGCATCAAACTCAACCGAAAATGCTGCCAAATGAACACAATTCTATACATGTTCTATATCATTTGTTAGAAGACTGATATATTGATTTATTTAGCGGGGTCTACTAAATATTTTAGGGGGGCTTTAGCCTACCGATGTTCTAGTGTTGCTCCATACAAAACTGTTATTGTGAATGACACATGATTTTTACCTACTAAAGTTGATTTGGCAGTGTAGGCCTAAATGCGGACATCACATTACGCATGTATATGCATTTTATAGATTATACAACCCTGGTTCAAAAAAAGTGGGACGTTGCATAAAATGTAAATAAAACCAGAATGCAAAGATGTGTAAATCCTTTGTCTCTATATTTAATTGAAAATAGTTTATATCAAATGTTGAAACACATACATTTTATATTTTTGGGAAAAATACATACAACATTGGGGAAATGAGGAGACCAATGGCTGTAGGTTTTAAAGTGAAATGTTTTCCCATTCTTGCTTGATATAGAACTGCAGCTGCTCAACAGTTCGAAGTGTCCTTTGTTTCATAATGCACCAAATGTTTTCACTGGTTGAAAAGTCTGGACTGCATGCAGAAGGGTTTAGCACTCAGACTCTTTTACTATGGAGCCGAGCTGTTGAAATATGTGCAGAATATGGTTTGGCGTCATCTTGCTGACATATGCAAGACCTTCCTCAAAAAAGACATTGTCTGGATGGCAGCATATGTTTCTTCAAAACTTGTATATATTGTTTAGCATAAATGGTGCCTTCACAGATGTGCAGGTCACCCTTGCAATGTGCACTAATGCACCCCCATACCATCATGGATGTTGGCTTTTGAACTGTGCACTGATAACAAGCAGGATGTTCCCTTTACTTTTTATCCCAGAAGACACGGGTTCCATGATTGCAGAAAATAATTTTAAATATTGATTCGTCAGACCACAGGATGGTTTTCCACTTTGCCTCAGTCCATTTTAAATGAGCTCTGGCCCAGAGAAGGCACTGGCAACTGGATCCTGTTTATTACTGGTTTCTTTGCATGGTTGAGTTTTAACTTGCATTTGTGGATGCATTGATGTACTGTGTACATAGACAATGGTTTTCAGTGTTACTGAGCCCATGTTATTTCCACTGCAGAATTGTGTCTGTTTTAATGCAGTGTTGCCTGAGGGCCCAGAGATCACAGCCATCCACTATTGGTTTTCGGCCTTGTCCCTTACATCCAGAGATCTCTCTGTATTCTCAGAATCTTTTAATGATTTTATATACCACAGATGATGAGAACCCCAAACTCAATTTTGATATTTTATATTGATAAACGTTATTTATAAATTATTGCACTATTTGCCTGTGCAATCTTTCACTGACTGGTGAGACCCTCCCTATCTTTACTTCTGAGATACTCATCCTCTCTGGAGCGTTCTTTTTTACCACCAGGTATTTCTTTTTGTTGAGTTACACAACTAAAAGCCACAGCCATGGAGTCATCGTTGGGGGGACCAAATCAGCTGGTGTCTGGGCGTCCCCCCAAGAAAAACATTCAAACTGTTTAAAATATTTATAAGACTCTTAACCATCAATATCTACACAATCTGATATTGCTCCAGGAACATCATTGCAACAGAACTGTAGGCAGAATATTCCCCTGGCCTCTGCCCTTAGCTTAACCTCATTGGGGGCTGTGACTAAGCCTAACCATAGCTGTGCCAACATTAGTTATTATGTTGCAGGAACACCACCAACATGGTAATATCAGATCGGTCATCAATATTTGCTCCTTTTCTCACTTACCTCCATGTCACCTGCTCTCCCTGCCCTGTTGGCATCCTCTTGCTCTTTCTCTTCCTCCCTTTACTCTGAATGCACCATAGTGAATATGAAATGTTTAGTGATGTTTCTTACCATGATGTTCATGAATGGATTACTAACCATTTCTGATCTGAATGGCAATGATTATTATATAATAAACATTCTTACCTCTTATGCTACTGTATACTTCTATCACACAACTGGTATTCATTTTCATACTGCTCTCAGCTTACTATTCTTCTTTTCTGAGTCTGCCCAAAAAGTGGATGAATGTCACAGCCACCCTTCCTATTGCCCAAGATTGACACTCACTGTAAATGAAAGCTGACTATTAAAACTGCTTGCACTTTAATCAGCTAATTAACTTTCCTGGTAACGTAGCTATGATATATATTGTTAGTGATGGTTGATCAGCACTCGCAAATCCGCCCGTTTTCCCCAAAAACGTTTGTTTCCAATCTATGCATTTACTGACACTTTTTAGCAAAATATTTTTTTCTTTCCATAATTACAGTTCCAGTGCAAAATGACATGTTGATGTAAAATGATCAAAATAGACAGCAAGATAGGCTTCCTAAAACTCTTAAAAATGATTAAATTATGTTTTTTTCCTCTAATTAATTCACGCAAAATATGCTTAGAAAAGTGTTGCTAGTTGGCCATGGGAGAGTAGGTCACTGTATCATTTGTCAAGGACAACATGTTTACTGTTGTCTTGTTTATATTTACCTGTGCCATTTTGTTTTTTCACCTGTCTTTTGTGTGAATTAACAGGAACCTGTAAACATGAGTTCCAATCTTCTTCTCAACAAGGTCCCCGTGTTTCCACCATGATATGGTCTCCTCCCGGTTATTTGTCTCTGGACCACATTGTGGTAATAGAAGGCATATCGACAAACCCAAACCATTTGATTAAGTCAATGATGACTCATTAGCTGATCTGTTAAATTCCACAACCCCATTTTATTCCAGTAATCCTCTATGTATCTGACCTTCAGACATCCGACTCAGCTCTTTCACTTCCTTGATTAAACCGGCTGACAGTCATAAAAGTTTAACATTTACCACATGTACATCCTCCGCAAAGACATTAATCCTAGTGTCTTCCAACATACAATGGCTAAGACAAAAATGTTGAGGGCTATCAATCAGATGGAAAATATGAATGTGAAATGGTACTGCAATGAGTTTGATAGGTCAACATATATGCATTCAGCAGGACAATCATTCAAAACACACCTAAAATTAATAGAAAAGTTAACTGACCACAGAATCAAGGTTTTGCAATGATCATTCTGGTCCCCTGACCTAAACTGCACAGAAAATCTGTGGAATGAGCTGAAGAGGAGAGTCCACTAGCATGGACCTCTGAATCTCAAGGATCTGGAGAGATTCTGTATGGAGGAATGGTGTCAGATCCATTGCCAAGCGTTCTTCAACCTCATATTACATTATAGGAGAAGATTCAGATAGTTATCTTGGCAAAAGGAAGTTGTCCAAAGAATTCAATGACGGGGAGGTGATAGTGTGGTACGTATATTTAAGAAAAATATTTGTCTTTTGATGAGAGTATTTTTTTTTCCAACAATTGTTCTACGATAATTAAAGATTAAATTTCTGTTCATATTTGAATGCAAGATCACAAAGCTAAACAATAAATAGTAATTTTTCACAGTCCATTTTGCTCATATTTACCAAGGGTGTCAATATTAGGGGAGAGCACTGAAGCAATATAGAACAACTAGCTGGTACAAACTCTGTCAATGCTAGCACAAGCCTTTCATCATCCAATTGTGCTCTGACAAGCATGAGTTGAGGAATGGGAGAATGTAGTGGGTCCCCAGCTTTCCAACATGTCTTGATAGGGAGATACAATCATGCCCTGGGCCATGACAGGGATTACAGAGGATTACATTGTGTTCACCCCGCTGTCATTCAAATTCATGCTAAATCAGGTCCCCATGACAGGATCCCAGAGTGCACTCATGACAGTGTGACAGACAAGACAAGATGGGTTCTTTTGGGTTCAATGGGTTCTTTTTTCACTTCGACCAGCGAGAAATATCTAGAAGATTAAAACAAACCAATTGTGTTTTTGAAAGCATTAGCTTTAAAGGCCCAGTGCAGACAAAACCATGAATATCCTGTATTCTTGATGATATTACTTCACAATGAGGTCAATGTAACACTCTGAAATTGTGAATATTATGTTAATGCCCTTTTTGTAAAAATGTTTTATAAAAAAATAAGCCTAGAATTTCAGCTGTTCAGGTGGGAGGGACTTTGACCTACTTTGTGATTTCACTAAGTTAATCTGATTGTAATAGAGTAATTAATGGTAATCTGGGTCAGGGCATTAGTGTATTCTATAAGCCAATGAGGGTTGTGCATGTAAATAACTTTTGATTTATTTTGTCAAGCCCACATGATCAGACTAAACATTTTAAAAGCCAAACAAGGCTCAGGTAAAAAAATTAAATAAACCTTAATAACAAACAGATGAAAGCCAGGAGACGACTACATGACAAAAGTTTCTTGATAGTGTAGTCATTCATTTTTAAGGCTCTTCTAGGTAAAACTGTCAACCAAGTTAAGATACGTTGTGTTTTCCATAAACAGAAATGCTTTTCTCACTTTATAAAGCTTAATGGTATTTCACAGACTGAAATACGTTTGCTTTCAGACATGTTTAAGATTAACTTAAAATGGCTCTGCAGCACAATTTTGGCAACAACAAAAACAGTTCACAAGAGAGAAATGGTAAATCCTTGTTCTCCATTTGTTGCATTAAACAGTGGGTACCATCTGTTGTATCGGACTGCAGAGTACAACAGCAGCTGCCATCCGCAGGCACAACAACATGGCTATTGCATTGTGTTACACTCTAAAAATACTACCCTGAGTCGCTCATCAAATCAGTCCAGACCACAGCTAATGGCCGCATACGCCATCTCAGGCATAAAGACACACGTGAAGCATATGACTCCCGGATGAAGCTCAAAGGTCATTAAGTAATATAAGACAATACCAAAAACAAACAGCCTTTGGTTTGATTTGCACCCGGGAGGGATTACCAAGCATTATCAAAACGTTGCATAACAGTTACGGAAAGGTCCTATGTATCCAATAATAACGTCTCTCCTCGTCTCTCTCACCTTCCTACTTCCCTCACCCCTGCGCTCACCCCTTCCCCTCTCTTAGGCAGTAGGCGACTGAGATGGGCGTTCGTCTAGGCCGCTTGAGCGACTCCCCCTGGTGGCCGCCGCTGCTGCTGCTGTTGCTGCTCTGCGCTGTCCCCTGGTGTAGGGGCCGGCCGTTCGTCACGCCCTCACCAGCGGTTAATGTGGCGGTGGTATTCAGTGGCTCGGCCTACCAGCAGGAGATCAAGGGGCGCCTGAGTCGCGAGAACTTCATGGACCTGCCTCTGGAGGTGAACCCGATTACAGTACTGGTGAATAACACCAATCCTCGGGCCCTACTCACGCGGATCTGTGACACGCTGGCGGCCAACCGAGTGCACGGCGTGGTGTTTGAGGACAACATCGGCTCGGAAGCCGTGGCACAGATTCTGGATTTTATCGCCCTGCAGACGGCTGTGCCCATCGTGGGTATCAGCGGGGGCTCTGCTGTGGTCCTGCCACACAAGGTCAGTGAGCATGACCGGGCTGGGCTGGGCATGTTTCATTCCAAGGTCAGTCAACATGAGTAGGCTGGGCTGGGTAGGTTTCATTCCAAGGTCAGTCAACATGAGTAGGCTGGGCTGGGCACGTTTCATTCCAAGGTCAGTCAACATGAGTAGGCTGGGCTGGGTAGGTTTCATTCCAAGGTCAGTCAACATGAGTAGGCTGGGCTGGGTAGGTTTCATTGCAAATGTCTGAAGCTACATGAGGAACACGCTTCAGTTCATCTTCAAGGGAGAATTCAGATTACTTGAGATGAGCAAGTAAGACTCCGCTGTCATTTACTGAGACACTGCATCTGGGCATAGTCCCCGGTTGTCACACAATGAGACACAGTATCTGGGAATGGACACGGGTTGTCACACAGTGAGGCACAGTATCTGGGCATAGAAACGTGTTGTCACACAGTGAGACACAGTATCTGGGAATGGACACAGGTTGTCACACAGTGATACACAGTATCTGGGCATTGACACGGCGGTTAACAAATAATAGAAAACAATTTTAGCAATAACGCATGATCACCAAGTTGAGCACATGAGTCAGATATTGTAAACTACACACTGGCCAACATTCATTAGTCTCCTAATAAAAAGTCATAATGAACATTGTCATTAAGAAATCAAAGGTCACTTACAGCATAATTTGATGCTGGCTGTCCCAGGCTGGAATAACTGAAACCTCGTATGCCAGGGATTTTCAAATTCTGCAAATGATACATTTATCAGAGCTTAAAATAAAGAACAGTGTGATGGTCACAATCAAAACATGATGGCTTTTGTCAGTGTACCTTGTGCAACACTGTGTGCACAATTATTAGGCAATTGGATATTCTGATTGTATCATTATTTTATGCACATTTTCCCACTCCAAACCATATAAACTTGAATGCTCATTGTATTGAATAATTTTCAGGTAAAATGTATTGGTGTAATGAGGGAGGGTGTGGCAACAGTGAGTAACACCTAATATCAAGGTGTGCATAATATTTAGGCGGCTTCATGTCCTCAGTTAAATGGGACAAAAAAGAGATTTAACAGACACTGAAAAGTCAAAAATTGTATAATGCTTTTCAGATGGATGCAACACTCTTGAAATAGCTCAACAATTGTGTAATGTCAAGACATCTAGTGAGACATGTAGTGAAACCCATTACCCTCCAGTGCCATTATATTCCAGAACTGCAATCTACCTTGAGTATCCAGAGGTACAAGGTGTCATGTGCTCAGAGACATCACCAAGATCAAGAAGGCTGAAACACAACCACCACTGAATAAGATGTAAAAATGTACTGTATGGATTGGGCAAAAAATTACCTGAAGACACACAGCACCACTTTAGTCAGGCATCAGCCATGTGGAGGAAGGGTACTGGTATGGGCTGCTATTATTAAGGATGAAGTAGTTGGACAGTTTCGGGTTGAAGAGGGACTGAAACGCAACTCCCAAACCAACTGCCAGTTTCTGGAAGATACTTTATTCAAACAGTGGCACCGGAAGAAGTACTAAGCACTCAAGAAGGACATGATTTTTCATGTTCTCCACTGCTTGGCCAGCCAGTAAGGGCCACAAAGATGCCCAAATAATGACCTGGCCCCCCTTCCTCTCCTGATTTAAATCCTATTCAGAAGTTGTGGGCCCTTCTCAAACGTGAGATTTACAGTCAGGGAAGACAATACATCCATTTGAACAACATTTGGGAGGCTGTGGTTGCTGCTTTAGTGGAAGTTGACCATGAAAAGATCAAGAAACTGACAGATTCCAAGGATGGAAGTTGCATGGCAGCTGTTTAAAAAAGAGTGGTTATATTGGTCACTGAATATTTTAGCAAGGACACATGTTTTATTAACTGTCATTTTATGTTCCTTATTTGTTACACTTACTTAAAGATTTTTCAATAAAGATTTTTCATTAGGTGCCTAATAATTCTGCACACCAGTTGTTTCCTTTTAATTCTGCAATCTTATGTATTCCCCTAAGAAAACTAAGTTTTTCTTTGTTTAACATTCAGATTTGAGGTTCAATTATATTTTGGATTGTCATAAAGCATTGTGATTGTTCAACAATGAATGAAATCATGAAAAATACAATTTGCTCAATAATTGTGCATGTGGTATATACAATTCTAGTCCCATTATACTGTATGTTTCCAGTTTAAACCAGCATGTCAACAGAGACAAGCCTTGATTTGACTTGTTGTATTATGGGAGCTTCATGCACTGGCTTTTAGTACCAGTGAGCTGGAAAAAACATTTGCGCTACAATGGAAACTGCCACTGGATTCCTTTTAGATTCAAGACTCACACGTCTGAGGTATTAAGTGCTCAGCCACAGGGATATACTTTAATGCCACTGGCGATTTGTGTCCTCTAACTACATCACTGGCAATATTCCTCTACAACAGACGCAGCTTCGCATTTTGCAAGGCATCACAATGCTACTCAAAGTTAGACAGGGCACGGTAGGATCATCATATCTTTATTGGTTCTATGCAAATGGATGTAGGCCAAGGATATGTGAGATTGGTAGAGCATGACTCGCCAATCCACCAACAATAAACAAAACGTTTATTCAATGGGGGGGTGGGGGTGAGGGGGGTGTAGCAGGTAATAAAGCAGGCTGGCTGCCCTCAGATGGCTTGGAGCAGAAGGAGATGGCTGCCGCATTGTAATGTCCAATCAAACCAAGTCATTTTTTGCTCCGGTAGCTGGCTGTTTGGGTATGCAACACACAAGGAGCTGAGTAGTGGAAAATACAAGGTCCGCCCGCTACACTCGATTTCCATCAGTTAATCCACTGCTCAAATATCATTTTCCTTCCCTCATGTTTGTGAGATTTTAATAACAAACATGTTCCTCCATGATGGGCAGTCGGCCGTGTCCACTGGCTCTCGTGCCTCATTATGCATTTAGATTCATACATTCCAGGGGAGTTGGGATTCAAATCTGATTACAATAGATGCATCTACCTCAATTGAATTGCAATAGATTTTTTCCAAGCAGATTTGTATTAATTGATTATATCTTTTCTAAGTAGTGCTTTGTGTGGTGGCCAAGATGATAGACAGGGAAAGTTTCTTTGTTAGAAGTAACCAGAGGTCTATCAACCGAACAGTAATGGATATAGGGGCCAACAGACTGGCAATAGACTTGTGCCTTGTGCCATCTAGCAGCCAGGTCTCAGCCGCAGCTGCAGATGTAATTGGAATTTCTTTATTCTAGTCCACATATATTACTAGACCGCTCCCTTGTCAGATAGCCACCGTAATTCCAGGAAATGTGTCGGGAAATCTGGGCATGCTCCTAGTTTCTCGGGGGCAACAGAAGAGGTGTCTCTGGTCTCCCGCAGGTCATTTACATTTTAATCACGCCAACTTGGGGAACACAACAGCTAATCATTTATTACAACATAAATGAAATAGGAAAAATGCAATTATCCAAAGGTTGACAGCTGTTATATATATTTTTTTTCAACTCTGTTTATAGCCAGTGAGTGTAACTAGTTCAGATTCTGTTATAGTACGCTAGAGCTTTAATGAACACATATGTCCCTTTGAATGGCTGAAGAGATTTCAGGAGTTGCTGCATTCAGCGTTTTTTACCAGCACGTTTTAATGTGAGTGGTGATTACTGCAAGTACTAAGCACAGTACTATTGTGATTTCTTTTCAAGACATGTAGTGACTTTTGCTGACTGCTCCAAAAATGTTCTACTGTTTTAATCACAAAAAATAGATATTTTATTTAAAGGGGACATATATGAAATTTCTCAGAAGAGGATAGGGGTAGAAATTATGTACACCTTTGTTTTCAATACTTTTTCAATACGTCACCCAGCAAGACATAACTGATAATTTTTCAGTTTTACGAGTTGAAGAACTGAAGGAAAATGTTTGTATGTGTGTTGGGGGGTTAGGCCATTACTCCATACAAAATCCTTTCAGATCCTTTCAATTTTGTTTATGTCTGGAGACTAAATTTTTTTTTCAAAATGCACATACTAGGTAAACTTAATGATGTTGTTAACCATGTGCTCTAGAAGAGTAGAAATTAAATTGCACCATAACATTAACATTCCGCCATAATATGTTATACTAAGCTTTGGGTTATGTTCTGCTTATGCCACCCTTGGTGTCCATGGACAAATAGTTCTCTTTCCATGTAATACTGTTACCTTGTAGTTACATTTTTTTCCAATTTTCTTTTTTCTACATGTAGTGAAAGCAGTACGTTTTCATGATTTTAGGACCAGGAAAATCAATTCAGACACAAATCTAAAGATTCAAAATTTGTTTTTTATCTGAATGAGAATAGGATAGCTATTTTTTTTGACTGAAATTGTTCTTGTTTTGAGGTGGTTTTCATTGGGACAGTGAATGTTTCCTGTTGGATCCCCTGTTAATCACAGAGAGAGAAGCAGAGATGGCAGAGGCCTCATTCCAGACTGGCACAGAGACTTGTCTGTGGTGGTGCTTGCAGGCTCTGTTTGAATATACAGCTGAATCTTCATAAAACCAGGCCAGAGCAGGAGGTGACAGGTATGGCTTGCAGTCCATCAGCACATCTGTTTAGCATGGCCAAAATGGGAACAACATTTTACGATTGGTTATACCAGTCACTTGAGTCATTAAAAGTGCACTCCCACAATGTGAAATCACTTCCCAGCTGAAAAGTCCCACCTTGCATACAAATAATTGGATTAGATGACAAAATAAGAGTGACATCTGATTCCAGCCTGTTAAAGAGAGAGGTACCCCCCCCCTTCCTAAATGACAAGCGGTACACCTGAACTTCTTTGAATGATATTGGTATTGGCGATAGCCAACACTAAGTCTGAAAAAGGATGAGACCACTTTTGTAAAACAGAGTGATTTTGTATGATGGGGTTTCAATATGAGGCACTCCTTTGATAGCGCTATGTAAAGATGGGCAGTAAAATGACTACTGAGTATTCCAGTTCTTTCACCTTATGCATTCAAGCGGGAATGCACAACCAATAAGATTGTGCATCCAAATACAGTGATAGTCATGAATTTTGGGTTGCCAACTTTAATTAGTTTATTATTTCATAGAGATAACTGGAGTGGTTATTTTTTGTACATAACATTAACCAACATAATAATAATAATATCCACAATCACATTTAGAAATGGTATATGATCAAAACAGCTTTTGTACAGGATAGTGCCTTACACATTACAGCATTGTGCTCCAGTAAAATAGGCATAGGACCAGAGGACACAATTTCAGGAAACATTTTGATAATGCAATGAACTGTATGACAAAATAAGTATTTTAAAAGCTCCCAAAATAGAAATGTCTCTTTCCATTCATATATCCATGACCTTTGTTCTCTAACTATGGGTCAGTTTTGACCATACCAATAAAATGTACATTTTACATATTAGTGGATAACTGTCTTGCTCAGAGATATTTTACCTTGCTGGCTCAGGCATTAAATCTATTAACTTGTGGGTTGCAGGTAAATGCTCTAAGTGCTTTGTTATTTGCCACTTAGGAACCTGAACATTAATGGTGCCTTTTAAAAGGAATCTTAGCTAGCGTGCATCTACCACATCAGTGTGTGGTGCTGTCCTCAGAGACAGTTAAGGAAATGAGACCACCCACTCGATGACAGGCCGCTCTGGTCTTCTTATTTGCTCAGCCCTATGGAGGAGTGCCCCAGAGCTAGACATCTCACTGGTTTATTTTATCTGGTTGGGGTAAGCTGCAATAAGCAGTAAATACTTCACATCTGCTCGCCCCACCCTCCCCTCCTTGACCAGAAAATATGAGCCAGTGAGATGTCTCGCTATAGGGCATCACTCTGAAGGGAAATAAACATAAAGGAGTTGCCCAGTCAGAACAAAAGAAAATTATCGGTGTCTGTCGTTCAATGAGCTATCTCATTTGGTACCAGATGGAACCAAGACAATCCACTGAAACACAAGGAAGTTATTGAGGAAGTTATTTTGTTTGCTCCTGTTCGTTGGGTGTTTTGTGAGGTTACTTGAAATTAGTTAGGAAGGTAAAGTTGGGAATGCTGACAGCGTTCCCTAACCCACAACCTAACCCCTCCTCAATTGGATTCAGAGCACTCCTCTTATGGAGGAGATTTAACTTTGAGCAGTCTGTGTCAGTTCTTATAAAGATAGTATTTAGTAGTAGTATACGTTTTTCTTAGTAGTGTTATTTAGAATTAACTAAGTGCAGGTGAGAGTGACCATGGGATCCAGGCTTGGTCTGGGCAATTCATTGATTATGTGCCAGTAATCTACTTTGTCAAAGACAAACCAATGTAAAAGTGTGATACGGTGGACAAACCAAATGCAGCCAATCCAGTCAATCAGTGATGTGTAACTTCAGTAGCCACTTTATAAGTTAACACATTGGTCACCCTAATGTGTGTTAGACACTGGGTTCAGGTAACAGAGCCAAGGGCGTAAAGTGCGGAGCAGACACAATGGGAAATTGAAAGAGGTCGATAGCCTAGCTCACGTAAATAATCCAATCCATGGAATTGATCTGTGTGAAGAAAAACTGTTTTAAAAAAATAGTAGAAGGAAGTGCTTGTCTGTCTGTGGTCATGAAGATCTTCCTTATCTGAGGATCTTCGTATAGCTTTAGGCAAGTGAGTAGCCATACATCAACTTGAGATGGAAATGCAATCAAGGCTGTTTCACTATCGCCAATCAATCACGGATCAATCTTTCTCAGGGCCCCGTTCAGAGCACAGATTGGATAAATCAATACCAGTAATCATGGCTATCACATGCCTGGAATGTTAACATGATGCAAAGAGGCCTTAGTGCATTCATTTACTCTGGGAATTTACAACCAGCGGTGAGGCTGGCAGGCTGCTTCTACCTTGAACAATTGACAGGGTAAAGATGCTTTAGCTTTATCCACCTCCTCCTTCTCAGGCTGAAGTATGACAGACCCTGGGGGCAGACGAGTACTGACATTGTCAGGAACACCTATGACTGTAGGCTGCATCTCTTTGACATCTAAAACACATCACTGATAACATTTTAACTTGAAGCTGATATTGTACCAGTGTCCTTTTTTAACACATTAAACATTACTAGTGTTTAATGCTGTACTATAAATACTGTAATATTAATATATTTGTATACCATTTTTCTGCAACACTAAAGGAGGAAATTGTCCATATTTCTGAATATACTAACATTTCAACAATTATGGGATTACCCCTAGGTGGACAAAACAACAGACTATGTCTGACAAGCTGTCTCGCTTCCCACACCTCCTAACTTACAGTGGTGTGAAAAGGTGTTTGCCCCCTTCCTGATTTCTTATTAGTTTGCATGTTTAACCTGCATTTCAAAACTGCATTTTGTGTCTACTTGTGTTATCTTTGACTAACATTTTAATTTGTTTGATGATCTGAAACATTTAAGTGTGACAGAAACGCAAACCCAATAAGAAATCAGGAAGGGGGCAAACACTTTTTTACACCCAATGAATATATGTAATGCACATCATAAATGACACCTTTAATCTCCCACTGACAATGCATAATTTACTCAGATGCTTACAGGTTTGGATTGGTTCCAGTGTTTTCCTCTGCTCCAGTGGTGCAGAGAGGTGTTGCGGAACAGCAGCAGTAGACCTCGTTTCTCAAAGTAGAAAGGGGTGCCTGAGGCCCATTACAAAAGTGGAGCAGCTTTTTTTTGTCTTTCCTTTCATCATGTCCTTAACTTACTAGTGTCCCTCTCCACCTTGTTGCTTTGCATGTAGCGGGCAGTGGCACAGAGACAGTGAGATCAGTCTAGACTGGGCTGAATCTGCAGTGGGAATGGAAGAAAACCATCTAATATAATTTTTCTCATTTTCTGTATGTCATTGCCACATTATCATTATTAATGTCACATAATGCCAGAAGCATAATTTACTACCGCTCCTATTCCGACCTGAGATGCACACACTTACATTTAACTTGATTAAAATTGCATGGTATTTTCTCTCTATGTGTTTTCTGACCTTGAACTTAAGAATGACGTTAAGCATAATTCAGATAGCTAGCTTCTTCATTTTAAAAGAACTTAACTAACCAGTTCAAAGCGAAACAACATCAATTTGTTCTTATTAACTTTAGATAACCGGATTGTGAAAGATAATTTTTGTTTTATTATTTTACATTATGATTCCTGGATGCAAATGTGAAAGCAGTCATATGGCAGTATGTTCAATTATCCACATCAAATTCCACACAGCCATGTTCATGAAATTGAAATCACGTGGCTTTTAAAGTTAGACTCAACGAGATAACTTTGCAACAAGTATCACAGCATATATTAAGATGTGTAAGATGCAGGACATCTCTCTGAACTCAGTATCCACACATGTGCCCAGGTTAGGAAGACACAAACGTAAAGAGCACAGTAGATACATTATCAAACCTAAGGGGCGTTGAACCACTATGTACAGCCTTGCCTCTGGTCCTGGGAGCCTGACAGACATGTTGGCCTTTAACTTGAAGAGATGAAACAGGAAAACACAAGCCAAATTCAGTAGGAAGCACATGTGGATGCAAAGCATTACACAATGACAGTTATCCAATGTTTGAATTATATACTCATGACTTTCTCTATTTTTCTTCTAGTGTATTCAGTATGAGCCACTATCAGTCATTATTGCCTAATAACCAAACAAATTGACCTGCCAATTTACTCACCTTCAGTTAGAGCTTTTTCATATCATTCTATTATGGCTAATAACATTCATTAGTTTACTTACCATAATTTGCCTCCTTTTAAACTGGTAATTAAATAATTGAGTAGCGGAGCATAGACCAAGCAGTTTGAACCATTACTCAACACATGGTTCAATGCTTGACCGTGTCATCAGTGTGGGCAATAAATCAGGGTGTTGTAGACTATATTTAGGTGTTGTAGGAACCCTATTGTTATTGTTAGTATTATTATTATTCTTGGTGCCTAAAATGCTTAGTAACTCAAAAAGTACATGGTAAAAATACTATAAACTTGCACACTGTTAAAATAGTCTACGTGTAACAACCATACTGACCCGCCTCGATTCCACCACCAGGGGCGCAATAGTACACGATTGAATTTGATCATTGGAAAACTATGCAAGTCCTACAGTACTTATTTTTTGTATCTTCCTCATTTCTCATGATGAACAAAAAAGCCGCAAGAACCTATCAAGTCCACAATGATGGATTTTTCTGTACAATGAAATATTGCCCAAAATTTAAAAAATCTCATGAACCGTCAATCCAACTGACTTGTCTTTTGGTATGCAGGTGTCTTATGCCTCCCTTAAATCTTTCAGGAATAAGAAATAATCTGCAAAATGGTGGACAAAATCGCTGACTATTGTACTATATATGTATGCACAATGTGCATGTGTGCACCTCTTTATTGGAAAAATAACATATGAACCTCATATTCATTGTGCATACAGATACCACCCCCATATGAGACCGTGCGCATTTATTGGCTGACGGCAAAAGACGGCAAAATGTCAGCTGACGGAATTTGGTCTTTTTTCAACCCAAGCTAATGTTAATGCTAACAAATGACTTTAAAACAATTTTTCTCCTGAATCGTACATTGGATTTACTCCCCAGTATATTTCCAGAATCTAAGCCATACTTCTGAAACTAGTTGCTATGTCAAAAATCCACTGATCTATGACTTCACAAAGTTAGCCTTTTATGCTAACTCTCATGACCTCTAGCATTAATTATCTACTAGGCTGTATCTTTTGAACCGTTTGAGCTTTGAATCCTTTGAGCTACAGACACAAAACCAACTATGTTTCACTAGTTCAGGATAACCCTACCTCCAATTTGGAAACGCTTATTGATTTTACATATGCTAATTAACATTAATTAACTGCTAGGTTGTATCCTTTTAACCGTTCAAGTTGCAGACACAAAACCAATTGTTTTACACATTTAGCTATCCCCAGTTCAAATGATGCAACGTCTACTGATTTTACATATGTTACTTAGCATAAATAGTATTAAATAACTATTAGGCTGTATCTATTGAAAAAGCCTGGACTGGTAATCTGACATACCAGGCAAATGCCCGGTGGGCCAAGGCACTTTGTGGCCTTGGCCCACCTGAACAGCAGCCCTCTGGTTCATTTTCTATACTAACACCGGGCTGCCCCAATCACATTTCTTACTAGGCCTCACCCCTCCCCTACTGTCAACTGTTTGTTGTGGCTCAGAGCCAAAACACTGGGGATGAGGGTGTCTAACAAAATCACTATGGCAAGGGGGTGCAGAGAAGTTGCGGGCCAATAGATGTAACAATGCATGCCTACGTGTGTGAAAAAACTGACATGTTTGCTGTAGTAGCTTCATTATATACAGTACCCGACATTGTGCAGCAATAGGTGATCGTGGAAACTAGGCAGAGGGGCAGGCGTGTGACTAGGAAGCCAAGGAGGCACAGTGTGAACGTAACAGGGCCCTGGGACAGAGTGAGCAAGGTGCAGAGTATTTGAAGCGGTATGCCTGGAGTAGATTTATGATTAACGGGGTTAGTATGTGTGTGCCCATGATGGTGATGATTAAATAAATTAAAGTAGGTGATAATAAGATAATACAATTGTCGCCGCTATCATAAAGTGAAAATACTGCTGGTGGTCACTCAGTCAACATCAAATAGCGCAGCATAAACTATTTGGCATTGCTTTTGTAGTTAGTATAGTTCCCTTATGCAGTCGCAACTTCAGTGGATCCGGCACTTACTCAGCTTTGTGGTGGTTTGGGGGAATAATACAGAAGGTATGACTTTTTAAGCGGACTGTGGGGATGGTGTACTGGTGGGCAATGTCCAACTTATTGTGGTGGGGCCAATATGGGCCAAAATGCCAGGGGAGAGTTATAGCTACAGACATGAGTCCAACTTTGTTGCACATGTTTAGGATATCCCCAGTTCATATGGTGAGATGTTTGATGATTTTAGAATGCTAATTTGTTTCACCAGTTTAGCTATCCTCAATTCAAATGAGGAAAATTTTATCGATTTTCTGTATGCAAAATAGCATAATTCGTGTAAATTAAGTACTAGGCTGTATCTTTTTAACTGTTCGAGGTACTTATTTAAATCAAACATTCATTTTATAAAGCCCCTTTTACATCAGCAGTTGTCACAAAAGGCTTTTACAAATCACCTAGCATTAAAACCCAAGGAGCAAACAAATGTAGTGTTGAATTTCAGTAGCTAGGAAAAACTCCATAAGAAGGCCAAAATTTGGAAAGAAACATAGAGAGGAACCAGGCTCAGAGGGGTGACCAGACCTCTTCTGGCTGTGCCTGGTAAACATATTAAGAGTCCAAATTGTAATATTTAACAACTGCATGTGGGCTATGTCAAGAATCTATTTAAACCCAGTCAAGGTCGGAAGCATGACCAGACAAAGACAGGGACGACTGGGCGAAGGGGGGGTCAACAGAGTGGCAGCTGAAATCGTCAGGTATCGTCTTGATTTGTAACACAACCAGGAGGACTTTGGACAGGGACAGTGACGAGTCATGCCTGGTACTCCGCAGGTGTGGGTGAAGACCTCATGTCCTCCTAAGTTAAAAATGCCAAGAGACTGGGAACATTTTGAAAATGCATTCATTAGATCTGCAAGGATTTATATCGCAGCTTAAGACCTTGGGGCTGAGACAGGGGGTCCAGTGACACTGTGACTCTATCCGGGGGAGGCCCCGGACAGGGTCCAATAGGCAGGAAATCAATCCACCCACATTGCCAAGCATCATCGAAGGGACATCCACCAACTGCAACCACCCTGAAATGAGGGCCAAGTATTGGCAGCAGAGTACAGCCCAATTGCACCAGTGCGCAACAGAGAGACAACAACAAGACAGTAACTCCGCCTCAAAATGGATTAATCATAGACCAGGCTGAACAGATTAGTCTTTACTAGACACTTGAAAGTATGCACTTAGATTGCATTTCTAATCTTAATTGGCAAATCTGTCTACAGTAGTGGAGCTCAATGAGAGAAGGCCCTGCCTCTGGCTGTTTGTGTAGAAATTTTAGGTACAATTAAAAGGCCTGCATCTAGCGATCTAAGGTTACGTGTAGATATATATGGCTGGATCATTTCAGCGAGGTAAGTAGGAGCAAGTCCATGTATTGATTTATAGGTTAACAATAATACCTGAAAATCAGCCCTAACCCTAACAGGCAACCAGAGTAAAGAGGCTAGTACTGGAGTAACATTGCTTTATTCTAGTTAGGATTCTGGCAGCCGTGTGCCGCAATAATTGACATTTATTTTAAAAAGAGGCTACCAGTTAGTGCCAAAATGGCTGGGAACTAGTATTTATATGACTCTCAGTGACCACCAGTATTCTGAACTAGATCTGCATTTAGTGTATTTAGTTTGATGGCAAAATTAAATTAAAAATGTATACCAAATGTAAATGGATTGCTTGATATAACTGCATTGAAGAGCCAATATGTTGGGCCACAAACGGGAAGGGTTTTAGTGATTGAATTGTATTTATTCAGTATGTGTGAGATAGCCTTTCTTCTTAGATCTCAATATAAACTACACTGCGTGAACAATTATTAGGCAAGTGCGTATTCTGATCATAGAATTATTTCTATTCACATTTTCCAACTTCAAGCCATATAAACTTGAATGCTAATTGGATTTAATCATTTTCAGGTAAAATTATTGGTGTAATGAGGGAGGGTGTGGCAACATTGAATAACATCTAATATCAAGGTGTGCATAATTATTAGGCAGCTTCATGACCTCAGGGACAATGGGCCAAAAAAGAGATTTCACTGACACTGGAAAGTTTTTTGGGGCAAAAAACGCATGGAGGAGAAAATATGCAAATTGACGGCAACAGATTTGAGAAGAATTAAACGTGAAGCTACCAAGAACACATTATCCTCCAGTGCCATCATATGACAGAACAGCAACCTACCCGGAGTATCCAGAAGTACAAGGTGTCATGTGCTCAGAGAACTTGCCCAGGGTCAAGAAGGCTGAACCACAACTACCACAGAATAAGATTTGAAATTTACTGTATAGATTGGGAAATGAAATAGCTGAAGACAGATTTTTCAAAGGTTTTATGGACAGATTAAATGACAGTGACTCTTGATGGAGTAGATAAATGGTCCCATGGCTGGATCACTAATGGACACACAGCACCACTTCAGTCAGGGGCTAGCCAATTAGAGGATGGGTACTAATATGGGCTGCTATCATTAAAAATTAGGTAGTTGAACCTTTTTGGGTTGAAGCGGGACTGAAACTCAACTCCTAAACCAACTGCCAGTTTATGGATGAAGTCCTCAGCATTCAAGAAGGCCATGATCTTCATGCAGGACAATGCTCCATCACATGCATCCAAGTATGTGATGGAGCACCATAATATGCATCTTGGCTAGCCAGCAAGGGCCACAAAGATGCCCAAATAATGACCTGGGTCCCTTCCTCTCCTGACTTAAATCTTTTTGAGAATTTGTGGGCCCTTCTCAAATGTGAGATTTACAGTCAGGGAAGACAATATACCTATTTGAACAGCATTTGGGAGGCTGTGGTTGTTACTTCAGCAAAAGTTGGTCATGAACAGATCATGAACATGAAAGAAACTGACGGACTCCACGGATGGAAGCGTCATGGTAGTTTTTGAAAAGAAGGGTGGTTATATTGGTCACTGAATATATTTGAAAGGACAAACATTTAAATTGTAATTAAGTGTTACTTATTTGTTACACTTACTTAAAAAATGTAAACACGTAAGTTTGGAGAAATTATTATTATAATTTGTCGCCTAATAATTCTGCACTCTTATGTCTTCACCTAAGAAAGATCAAAACGCCTTTTTTCTTTGTTAACCATTCAGGTTTGCGGATCAATTATATTTTGAATTGACTGAGAATTGTGTTTACTCAACAAAAAAATATATCTTGAGGAAATTATATGCCAAATAATTGTGCATAGTGTACTAAGATGTTCACAGCAAAGTACATTTCTTAGTAGGAATTGGCCCCAATGACAAATACAGAATAGAAGAAATTATTCTTAGCTCACTAAGTGCTATAAATGTAATGGAAATCGATGCAGTGAAACAGAAATGTATCACATGATTGTAAAGTGTTGCTATCTGTTATTGTATCTGGATCTCTATCACTGTGATTGGAAGAAAAAATGTCTAGAGTAGGATGACGTATGTGTTCCCCTGCAATGCACGGTGTGTGACGTCAGCTCATGGGACCAACATGACGACAATGGCAGGGCACATCACGCTGGGAGGTTCAGGAGAACATATGCTGCAGCAAAGACCCAAGTCCAGGAGTCACTTATCATCAGAGAGAAGGAAAGAGAGAGAGAGAGGAGAGATATAGGGAGAGAGACAGATAAAGGGAGTGAGCAGGCCTCATTGTGCTCCACCTGCACAGTGGGGGTAGACTAGGGGGAGTGGAGAGCACGTCTGCCTCTTTTCTCTTTCCGGAAAGGCTACTTGCCGCCGGCTGGCCGGCCTCCCTCCGTTAGATTTATTTTGGAACTTCTGAATCATTTACAATTCAGTAAAGGCCTCTGCTCTGCTCACTTAAGTCCTTACAACCCCAATTCCAAGGGTTGCAAAAAAAATTGCCCTTGTATATTGGGTACAATCCGGTTTGACCTATGATTAGAAACAGGTGTTTGTTTCCGTGGGAGTCCTCAAAATTAGTCCAAGTAACATTGTTATTGTATCTTTTTCATTAATGATTGTAGAGCATGACAACTGGCCCATGGTCCAATGAAAGCATCTGTTATGCAGTGATACATGGCTTTTAACTTTCATCTGACCCCACTTCAAGCCATTTGTAAAGCATCCGCCTGCTAATCTGTAAACCACAAAGTGTTCACTCTAAGAGCCTTTCATTTAATCTCACTTCCTTCCAGGACTCATTAAAACACTATATGGTCAAAATGGCTTTATAAAAAACAAAATCAGGGACACAAAATTTCGTAACATAAACGCAGTTCGATCTTGTTGTTTGTAAAGAGATTGCAGAGTCATTAATCAATGCCAGTTTCGGCATCAATGTATGCATGTCCATCTTGTTTCAAATATATTATAGAATACTTATAGTGTTATAAGTATTAGAATATATACTGTTTATTTATGCATAAAATTACAACCCTGTTTCCAAAAAGGTTGGGACGGAGAGTAAAATGCAAATAAAAACATTAATCTCTGTATTTAATTGAAAATAGTACAAATACAACATATCAAATGCTGAAACCAGGAAATTGTATTGTTTAAAAAAATTGTTGGGACAGGGGCATGTTTACCACTGTGTTGCATCACCACTTCTTTTAACAATACTCTGTCAGCGTTTGGGAACTGGGGAGACCAATTGTTTTGAAAGTGAAATGTTTCCATTTCTTGCTTAATATAGGACTACAGCTGATCAAAAGTTCCGTTTCACAATTCACAAAATGTTTTCAATGGATGACAGATCTGGACAGCAGGCAAGGCAGTTTAGCACAGGGACTCTTACTACGAAGCCATGCTGTTGTAATATGTGCAGAATGTGGTTTGGGATTGTCTTGTTGAAATAAGCAAGGTCTTCCCTGAAAAAGCCTTTACCTGAATGGCAGCATACATTGCTCAAAAACCTGTATGTGTTGTTCAGCAATAATGGTGCCTTCACAGATGTGCCAGTCACCCATACCATGTGCACTAATGCACCCCCATACCATAATGGATGCTGGCTTTTGAACTGTGTGCCGGATGGTCCCTTTCCTCTTTTTTCCGGAGGACGTGGAATCCATTATTCTGTACAATTACTTACCCCTGACTATTTTTGATTTGTCAGACTACTGGACAGTTTTCCACTTAAATGACCTCGGGCCCAGAAAAGGAGGGGGCATATCTGGATCTTGATTATGTATGTTTTCTTATTTGTATGGCTGTGTTTTAACTTGCATTTGTGAATGCAGCGACATACTGTGTTCACAGTCAGTGTTCCTAAGCCCATGCAGTGATGTCCACTATAGAATCATGTTTATTTTCATGCAGTTCCACCTGAGGGCCCAAAGATCCTGGGTTCTTTGGCCTTTCACAGATTGATGAATCCTCTCTGGGTGTGAAGGTGAGGTGACGGACAGCTCCGACATCTCCCGCTTTTCCCGGTTTCCCGTGGCTGACAAACACATCACGGACTTGTGTCTTATCTGCAACAATCACTCACACCAAGTCCCAATTCCTTCATTAGTATGTGTTTAAATGTTGCTCCTCTGCTCCCCTTATTTGTTGGTCATTGTTGCTTGTCTCTGTATGTTTCACGGCAGTGGTGAGTGGTTTGTTTTTTGTAGTTCAAACCTTTGCTTTCCTTCAGTTTTGTTAGAGTGCTTGTGTTTATTTTCAAATACTAATATCAACATCGACTCTGCCTGCACGTCGTCCTCTCCACCATAACACATACCCGTGACACAGGGAACCTTTTTTTTACCCAATCCTGTTACCGACCTGTTGCCAATTAACCTAAAATGTTCCACCAGGTTTTTTTTTGTCTTTTGTTGCATCCGAACCAGCTTTTTGAAACATTTTACTGGTATTATATTCAAAGTGGGCAAATGTTTTTCAAGAAACAGTAACTATTCTCAATTTCAACATTTAATGTTGTCATTGCACAATTTTCTATTGAATATAGGTGCAATAAGACACCAGTATCTGTAATCAAAATCTTTGGGTTATCGCAAAATATTTAATAGTAATCACCATCAACACAGAGAAACATGCATCTGGCAACATTTGCCCGGCACCTGTAGACCATTTACTTTCCAGTTCAGCAAGTACTGTCAGTAAAGGACACTTGCTTTCAACTAGATACCTTAAAATTCCCTCAGGCCATACAATTGACAAAGTATTGTCCATGTCAAAATGTATTATTAGATATGGGATGCATCATGGTTAAATGATTTAGAATCGGTTGGGCTGTAGCTGAGCCTGTGGCCGTCTGCTCTCCATTCTGAATGTTAATTTGTACTACGGAACAGTGGGCTGTAAGTGCGAATTAAGATTTTGCTACGACAGAAGCGTTTCTCTAGATCTATCTCATGACCGTGAGACACATTGTGATTGTGTGAACATACCTGACACCCTTATAGACAAGGAAATACACACATGACCAGAAGCAAATCCATTTTACACTCAGGCAGATGAATACTCATGGCAAGTAAGTGCTGGAAACAAGTGTCATGAACAGAAAGAGGGCAATAACTTTGACAGATATGCTGCGGGACAGTGAGAGCAATGAGAAAATGAGTAGATTTATGCTATCTTCACAGCCTGTTCCGTGACCAACCTGCATAACACTGTTGCTCTCAGTAAGCCAGTGCTGCAAGCTGTTATTATCCCTCGCACAGTAACACCCCTGCAAGCTATCATAGGAAGTATTTCATATATGGAGTGAGAAACAGTGATTACACCTTTAACATACAAATGTTCTATGGTACTAACTCAACTAGGAAAACGTAATATTCAGAGCGAAGAGAATGGTCAGTGGAGACACTGAGAAATAGACCATGATGATGTCTGACATCAGCAGACACACGGATGGTTCTAACCTACTTTAGCCTTCTCTGAAGGACAACAGCGAGACATAATGAAACAGCCGAACAAGAGAACAGAGTAGTCCTAGTCTCAGGGTACTTCGCTTTCTCTAACCTTAAAACTCAAGCTTGGTGACAGAGCGAGAACACACTGCCCTAGAGAGGGATAGGAAGAGGTAAAGTTCAGCATAAATGGAGCAGGGATTTGTCAGTACTGGGCTGATAGACTCAAGGGTGGAATCTCTGCACAACCTGAGGAGGGCTAAACTGAAGCGTTTATCATGAACTCGATATATTTATGTATAATAATTTGAATGCTTCCGATTGATTAGAAAGTTGCAGTTCATTCCAGTCAGAAATGCAGCCAATTAAATATTAAGATATAATGTACTTAACCTGTTATCACAGTTATTTTTATTAATACAATTTATTAGTATTGCATTTACTATACAATGCTTTAACATTTGCAAAGCAATTACGATGCAATGATTTCAATGAGCTGTGTTTGTAACTCAAAACAAATAAACCGTTTTTGATTTAATTGGTATCCAACCCGAATCGGGAGTTAAAAAAACACACAGAAACACAAAAACAATATAAAACGCCCGTATTTACACATTTTGTCATTTCGCAGAAGCTCGTATCCCGAGTATATTACAGTAAATACATTCATCCTAATATAGGAAGGTGGGACAACAATAGATGGAACCCAGTAGTAGTAAGTACACCTTACTCAATTAAGAATCTACCAGCAAAGTCAGTGCTAGAATTTTTCGTTGCCTTTTATTGTTGCCTTTCATAGTTCACGAAAGGCAACAGGTATTATTATTGTCTAATGCAGCTTACTGTGTAGAGCATTGTGCTTGAAATATAGCAGAATGTACGAAAAGTATGGAAATATATGTACATTCACTACCTTAGATTTGCTCTGGATAAAAGCATCTGTTAAATTATGTCAAGTTATTCTAGTCTCTTTATAAAGGTAGGCTTTCAGGAAAGTTTTTGAAATGAGGCAGGGAAATGAATCAGTTGGAAAATGGTTCCAGTATTTTGGGTCTAGGTCGGGGAGGACTGGGCTGGGTGAGAGTTCCCTTCCTCTTGGGGTGGGACAGCCAGCCAAGAGATAAAATGGCAGAACAAAGTGCTCGGGTTGGGATGAGGGATTTCAGCAGTCCTTGATGGTAAGAAAAGGAGCAGTTTCACTTGTTGCTTTGTAGGACAATACCATGGTCTGGAAACGGGGAATGAGCAGAGGAGCAGTGTCACATACTCAAAAGATTTGGCACGGTATGAATATTGTTGGGCTTAACTGCAAGTGAAGATGGCAGCAAAATCGACAAATAAAATTCCAATGAAATCAGTTGATGTATGTCATGTCGGTGGTGAACCATCAGTCTTGGAGGACAAACATGATCTTTTCCTAGGTGAATCATCAATATTGTGACCAGACTACACACTTATAATAGGAAGATATAATAGGACTGGTAATGCTGAATGATGGGTTGTCTAAAGCGGTGTGAGGCTCTTATATATATTATTAGCAGAAGATTAGCAATCTTCTGCTAATATTAAAGTGTAGATGAGGTAGAAAGTATTTGCGGTTTTATGAGGGGAAAGAGCTCATTCTGAACGCTGAATGAAAAGATGTGATGCAGCAGTCTCAACCCCCAGACGCTCCAAAAGATTTTCACCAAAACATTAAAGAAGGGATGTTGTAATGACTTTATTGACTCAATATTATGAACACAGCAGTTATTCCAAAAGAAAATGACATTTTTCCTTAATCTTTGCTTGATTTCTGATCGCACCTACGTTGCAACCTAGGTAGTAACAAAAACTTGAGATGTGTTCTATTCGGTTTGAAGAACTAATAAACCCACGCTATGACCGCTTTCAACAATCCTGTGTGTGGAGGTTTTTGAAAACTAACATTCAATATATTTGTCCCCTTTGAGAGCCAGCGGCAACTTTGTTTAATAGGTACATTTCCAGACATCCAACGAGATCAGAAGAAATTGCAGGTGTTGCCTGACGACTAGGGGCAGATAATAAGAAACCCGGAAATCACTAGTAGTAGGAGTTCATCTGGTGAATTTGGAGAAAATTAGGTTAATGCGAATGTGTTTTTGGTGTATACGGGACTAATTGAGTCAGTAGGTGGAATGAATAAGGTGTGAATAACATCCATCCATTGCAAAATGGTTGACAAAGTACTGCTTGGAGAGGGATTAAGGAAGATTAAACAGACAGAGGCAATTTCCCTGAGGTTAAAAGAAAATGTGGGAAATTTGGAGTGACAGAAAGTGGTTTTAGCAGCGGATATATAGGAAGAGACAGTACCGAGGTGGGAGTGAAAGAATTATAGGTCATCTGGAAGATTATTTTCCCCCTCTATCCGTATCCCTTACCTATGAATTTGCAGCGAGGATAGGCCATAGAGCTTGAGACGGCCGTGGAGTCACCCATGAAGGAAGGGGACAGTCAGAGTGAGTGGATGAGGAGAGAGAGGAGAGTAAGGCCAAAGAGACATTATTAAGAGAGAAAGGGGAGAAGGATTTAGCTTATCGGTCCGATGATAGGACCGTGGAGGAGTATTAGGGGAGAAGGAGTAGATATCGCCACAGTGCATGACCATCTGGGCCGTGGTTAGTGGGTAGGAGGAGAAACAAAGAGAAACGGAGACAAATCATTGATTAGAGAACTAGAGTGGACAAACAGGATTTAGTAAGATAAAGTCAGGAGCTGTGCCTGCATGGAGAGCGGGAGGGGCCTGAAAAAGCGATGGTCAAAAAAGTTAAGGAGTGAGGACTATTCTTTTTTTTTGCCAAGACAAACGCACTTCCAAACCTACACTGACAAGGACCAACTCTGATCTTCCTCACCTGCATCACTATGGTTAGCACAATTCAGCATGTTCAGCACTCCCCTCTCCAGGGTGGCTCTCCAGGGTTGAGGAAGGCAAGACCTCTCAAGAAAAGAGGAGAGATTAAAAAAACAGATTCTGGGCACACTCAAAGTGCCATTCTTCTGCATTTGAAAGTGAAAAGTATGGATTAGGGCCAGCATTGCTGTGGCAAGAGGAAGACACATGGGTAAAAGTGATGAATGGTGCCTAGGTTTCAGGTAGAGCAGCATCAAACACAATCAATGTACAGTACCACCTCTCATCCCAGAGACTATACACCTATTCGGGATGGGCTGGTTGGTGGGCAGGAGCTGAACAGTGTGTCTGTGTGAACGGGGCATGTGCCGACACAGCCAAGCTGTTTCCCTCAGGATTGTACTGTCAATTTAATTACACACATTTTAATCATACAATAACAGGATAAGTGACCCCATTTGGAAATTAATATACAGTATTTGAATGTTTTGAAATACACATAAAAAATCCATAACATGTATTTTCCATGCATATTTAGATATTTTATAATGTATGCCAAACCTTTATACACATTTAAACATGCAAACAGAATACATTACTTCAATTTGCAAATGCTTTTAAGTATCCCGCAAAATGTGTTTATTATTTTATACTTCTTTCACTGTAATGAGGGTCAGTTCTTAGGGGGCTTTTTTCCCGCAGCTAAAGGAAAGGGCAGGGTTGACCCTGTTGTTATGGGCGGTGTTGTGCTCCACGAACAAGCTTAATTACTATGCCCACAGTGATTGGCTGATAGGGGAGGGGTTCATTATAAGCAGTACTGTAGAAGGAATTGTCATATGAAGGATGTGTCATGTTGCCTAATGGAAATAAAGATATTAAAATAAAAATGTAGGCTATGGCCATGAAATTGCCTTTGTTTCTTCTGTAGTTGGCAAAATCACCTGAAAACCAAATGATTTGTCGGACGATATGTGGTCTGGGGAGGGCATTTATTGTTTGATGTAATATTCTACTGAATACTGAAAAAGTTAGACTGCGCTGCATATCTGCATTTTCCCTGTGGCCAAGTAGCGTTGACTTGTCACAGCCTTCATCTCCAATGTCATTGGGTTGTTTCTGTTGGGTGGTGAAGTGACTGCATCCCTGACTTTCTCTACTATGATCATAATATCCTCATGATTAAGGTAATACCTTGTTAAAAGCTCAGTATCAATAAATGTTTCTAAAACGTCAACCTGATTACGAGCTGGATTCTTGGTAGCAGCCCTTTTAGGATGGTTTGTGACTTGGTCTTAGTGACTTAGGACTCATTGACTCCGCCAAACTTTTCCCAGATTTAGGAACTGGTTTTAGAACTAAAATACTTTCGAACCAGGGGCGAAAATAGTCTATAGATTTGGCATCTCCTCCCTCCAACTCAACAAGCACCTGAAATGTTGATGCAATTGTCTGCTTTGTGTCACTAAAGTACCTTATCACAACACCCAGGTACTTAGAAACACTACAATTTAGAGGACTCATTGAGGAGGCTGATACGCTGGTCAGTCACATCTGCGACCAACTTTTTCTGAAAGTATGGTGCTAGAACACCATTAATAATTTCTGTGCACTTTGTCCTGTGCATTTTGAAATGGGTAGCAGCAGTGGAGTCTGAGAAAGCTGCTCTACATGCTTCTCCAATGTGATCACATACCAGCATGGAACAGTGTTCAGCGATAGCTAATGCCATGGTGGCCTCTGCCTTTTTTGTAGAGTCAATTTTCTTAACCATAAATATCAGCTTGTTTTGGGTGGAACTGTTATAAGGCTTTGCCTTTTGAGTATGTTTTTTAGTTATGTTTTTTTACATCACTAAGTTTGGCGTAGAAATCAATACAGGCAGTATGCCCGTGTATCATTCCAATTAACTGCTTCAACCAGCTCTTGAATTCAAGGTTTGATTCCAACCCCTTCCTGTATTTTTGAGTGTACAGTTTAAACTGAGACATGATGAGCTAGCCAGCTAGATGTTTAGCGTATGTCACAGAGGCACGCACACAGTGGACCAGGTGAGTAAGTGATTGAGGCTGTGTGAGTCAAATGGAGTGATCTATTTTAGATGTAGATTTTTGACATTTTATATTCACATCCCGCCTTGAATGTAAGCCAGGGCGGGATCAGTCAGCGGCGGCTTCCCGCATGTGCGCTCCATTTGCAGTCTCTGGACGCGGAGGGCTGAACATCTCATGTTCTGACTGCAGCTGGGAGGGACTGCTGTTCGAGGACTGGGCCATCTGTGAGTGCTTTGGGACAGGGGAGGGACCCATGGCAACACATGCTGCTTATTGAGAAGATTAAGAACGATACGTGCTTTCACGTAAGAGTCCCCAAAAGTCTCCAATAACACCAGAAAAATACGCTAGATTTGTTGCTAGTAGATTTTTTTTTAAGTCGCTCTGAATACCCCCTCTCATCTCACTATGTTATAGAATAGGAAAAGAATATTTGGTATGTTTTGCCCCAGGAGAAGAAGTCTATAATGAATGGCCTTGAGATGAATGTGATTGTTGGGGTTTTTGCCAAAAGATACAGAAAATGTATGCTGTGAGAGGGTTGCTGCCCTTGCTGCAGGGTATGATTGAATTCTTTTGTTGATTTTATCCCATGAGAAGTCAATACAAATATAGCCTTGATATAGCTGTGTTTGTTAGGAGTTTTGCAGAAAGAAACTGATAGTAATAGATAACAAGATAAATAATTATGCTGTGACACCATTGCAGCTTTTCTCAGCATGCTTAACTTTTTTGTTGTTGTCAGAACTATTTGCATTTCACTATGCAAGGAGATAAAACAATATTATGTACTTTTGAGGATATAATGGGATAATGTAGTCAAACCAAAACTTCATTATCCTATTATAACTCTCAAAAGTACATAATATTGAAAATCATATAACCTTTTTTTATATTTTGTGTATAGCTACAATGAAAAAGGATGTCCACCTAAGTGGGTGGTGGCAGTTGAAACAGTGAAAAGCGTCTAACATCATTGAATAAAAACATAGTTGAATGTAAGTTATGATAGTCCATTAAAGTAATAGAATGGCATCAAGGCTTCAGGACGGATTTATCAAAATTATGTAAAGCAAGATTTGATCACAATGTGCAGTTGGCCATAATAGTAAAATCACCATTAAAATCAAGCATTTGCTTCATCTCACAACTATGTATTTCCCACAAATATATGTAAGTGGATATAAAAAGTCTTCACACCCCTGTTAAAATGCCATGTATTTGTGATGTAAAAGAATGAGACAAATAAACCTAATGTCAGAACGTTTTCCACTTTAAATGTGGCCTATAACGAGAACAATTCAATTGAAAAACAAACAGAAATCATTGAGAAGAAAAACTCACAATAACCTGGTTGCATAAGTGTGCACACCCTTAAACTAATACTTTGTTGAAGCACCTTTTGATTTTATTACAGCTCTCAGTCATTTTGGGTAGGAGTCTACTAGCATGGCACATCTTGACGTGGCAATATTTGCCCACTCTTCTTTGCAAAAGTGCTCCAAATCTGTCAGATTGTGAGGACATCTCCTGTGCACAGCCCTCTTCATATCACCCCACAGATGTTCAACTGGATTCAGGTCTGGGCTCTGGCTGGGGCATTCCAAACCATTAATCTTCTTCTGGTGAATCCATGCTTTTGTGGATTTGGATTTGTGCATTGGGTTGGTGCCGTGCTAAAAGGTGAACTTCATCTTCAGGTTTCGAACGGACGCCTGAAGTTTTTGTGCCAGAATTGACTGGTATATGGAACTGTTCATAATTCCCTCCACCTGACTAAGGCCCGGTTCCAGCTGAAGAAAAACAGCCCCAAAGCATGATGCTGCCACCATAATGCTTCACTGTGGCTATGGTGTTCTTTGGGTGATGTGTCAGTGTCTTGCCCACCCGACCCCATAGCCTGTTCCTATGAAGAATGCGGGATATTGTTATTACATGTAGCACACAGTCAGTACTTGCCAGAAATTCCTGCAGCTCCTTTAGTGTTGCTGTAGGCCTCTTGGACGTCCAGTTCTTGGTAATGACGTCCAGTTCTTGGTAACCATATTTTCTCCACTTGATGATGACTGTCTTCACCGTGTTCCATGGTATATCTAATGCTTTGGAAATTATTTTATACCCTTCTCTTGACTGATATCTTTCAACAATGAGATCCCTCTGATGCTTTGGAAGGTCTCTGTGCATTTGCTGTGAGAGGCAACTAAGAAACAGCTGAACTTTATTTGTGATTAATCAGAGTTACTTTAAATGATGGCAGGTGTGTAATGACTTCTATTTAACATGAATTTGAATGTGATTGGTTAATTCTGAAAACCCACATGCCCACTTTTTATTTTTCATTTTCCCCCTGGAAGATTTCTGGTTGTTTCTCAATTGAATTCTTCACATTATAGTTTACATTATGAGCGGAAAGTTCTGATATGATTTATCTTTTTCTCATTCTTTTACATCACAAAACCCTGGCATTTTAACAGGGGTGTGTGGACTTTTTATATCCTCTGTACTTGTAAATGTTCAGCCCTTCCCTATTTGCCTCCATTGCTTATTTTGAATTGCGATTTGCACTGTATTTGCCTTCATTGCACATCCATACATTTATCGTACATTGTCTCCTCAGGGGGACGGCTCCACGTTCCTCCAGCTGGGCTCGTCCATAGGGCAGCAGATCAATGGCATGTTCAAGGTGATGGAGGAGTACAACTGGGACAGCTTTGTGGTCGTCACCAGCCTTTACCCGGGATACGAGGTCTACGTGGACTACGTCAAGACCTTCACGGACACCAGCTACTTCATGTGGGACCTGCAGGATGTGCTGACCTTTGACATGTCTGCCGATGGCATGAACGACATCCGGGCGCGGCGCTTGCTGCAGCAGATCGACGCCCAGGTGCTGCTGGTCTACTGCTCCCACGAAGAGGCCCAGTACCTGTTCAGCATGGCAGGGGACGCTGGCCTGCTCGGGCCCGGCTACATCTGGATCCTTCCCAGTTTGGCCGTGGGGAACCCGGACATGCCGGCACCGGACAGCTTCCCCGTGGGCCTCATCAGCATTATCACAGACCGCTGGAGGATGAGCCTGAGGAAGAGGGTACGGGACGGGGTCGCCATCGTGGTCAAAGGGGTGCAGAGCTTCCGCAAACAGAGGGGATACATCCCAGAGGGTCACAACGACTGTCACAGCCCTGTCAAGGCATCGACTAATGACACGCTTTTCAGGTGAGTGGAAATAATTGTGTTTTTCATTTGTTAACGCTCGTTTGGGTTTCGCTTTTGCTTAATGGTATCGTGGTGGGATGGGGACAGAGTACTCTCCGTGTTACTGATTGCCTGCTATCTTATCTGTCGTAACTCTGTCCCGTCCCTTTACTGCTGAAGATGACGTGGCCTGTCACATTCACCCAGCCCAGCCCAGCCCTGATTTGAGCCAGGAAACATGGAGCAAATCCTGTCTTGTCAGAGAGCATATTTAATCAGCCAAGTACAGGTGCAGCGTCAGCATTTGGCACTAACAAAGGTCACTGGGACTGGGAAGATTGGGAAGATTTTAGGCAGGGTATACACAAAGGGCAGAAGCAGGGGACAGTGGTTGAAGTGTGTGTGTGTGTATGTGTCCGTGTGTGTGTGTGTGTGTGTGTGTGTGTGTGTGTGTGTGTGTGTGCTTGTGTGTACGCGTTTATGTACGCATGCGTGTGTGTGTGTGTGTGTGTGCGTGTGTGCATGCATGTGTGTGTGTGTCATGGGAGGGGGGGGCTTGGGCTTAAGGGGTATTTTTGCCGACCAGAATCGTAAATTGAAATCTGACACAGTTCAGCAGTATTAAAACATCACTTTCTCCTCAGAAGTAATTTTCTCTTTTCCAAAACTGATTAGCCTGAGGGAAATATCTTCCTTTTTTTGTAAATGGAAACCCATCATGAGAAAGGGAATACTTCTGGGAAGATGTATTTCAGCCTTTGATTTCATCGATATTGCTGTTCCAACCCCATATATTTTCTGACTTTAGAGATGAAAACCTTCTGACTGGAATAGCAATGACCAAAGTTGGTAATGTGAGGGTCGGGCATGTAGGACAAACCTCCTGGTGTAGTACCCTCCATCTGCTCACCACTCTTTAATTTCCAGAGAACAATGTTGGTCTTATTAAAAGACCTCAGTATTCAAAGAGACCCACTAGAAGCTGTGCAAAACCTTGCTCTCTTATCTCCAGTCAGTAGATTCAACTCCTTATTAAATAAGGTCTCTTTTTAATCATTTTTTTATTACAAGTCACTGCACCTGTTAATGAAATTACTACAGATTACGAGATTAAACAAGCCTTTCACACAAACTAGACGGAGGGACGTTCATTACCCAGCATGCTTTCATCACCTCCGCTGGACTGAGAGAAAGAGGGAGGAGAGGTGAGAGACCATTCTCAGAGGGCGTGATGACAGGGAGTTCTAGCTAAAAGGATAAGTCAGTAAAACAAACAACAGATGTCGATTGCTGTCTGTGCAAAACAAGCAGCATGTGGTGCTATTGCAATTGGGTGAATACACTGGAGGATTGGATTAATGTCAATTAACGACTGGAAACATATTTAACGTGATTCCCCTTATTTCCAGGCACATGTTAAATGTAACATGGGAACACAATGACTTCTCATTCAACCCTGAAGGGCACCTGATCAACCCAGCCATGGTCATCATCACCTTAGACCGGGAAAGGCAGTGGGACAAGGTAAGACTTTTTTTTTGCTTTTTTTTTGTTGCTTTTTTCTGGTAATTAGGAGCAAAAAACGTGAACCAGTTTCCGTCGAAGGTTTAGCTACAGTGACTAAATCCATGTACCCTTAATGAATGCATCACTACGGTCTTTGTTGATGCATATTTTACTAAACTATAGGTAACGGTCATAGATAGGTCTTGAATTGGGTTTAGTGTGCATGATTCAGTTTCTTTTTACCTATTACACATGTGGTTCATGTGGAAAGCTGTCCCAGCCTACCCACTAGTCTCTCCATGCTGCAGGCCTTGTGTGATGACACGTCTGACTGTCTAGCTTCCATCACTTTAATACCATCCCTCTACTACCCTTCTTCAATCCCCTGTATGTGAATTGGAGAAATGCTGCAGCCTCAATTACCAGCAGGCTTTATTGAAGCTATAGATTTGAGCGAGGTTGGCAAACTTCCATGCAGTCAATGGTTGAATGGACATTGGTGCGTGTCAGAACATTTAGGGCCAAACTTCATCTCTGGGTAAACAGCCTTGGGCCTTCTCCAGCTAATTACGTTATATTGATGTTCTCAAGGTCGGTTTCTATTAATTTCAGATATGTTATTGAAGCTCAGGGCCCAGCCTCTGTAATTGAATGGTCTGACAGTGCACTGTAGGCTCATCAGAAGTGTGTTGGCTCAGATATAGATAAAGAGAGAGAGTTGTAGTAATCTGAACTGCTAGTCTAGTATTCTTTTGACTGGTTCAAATGTAAGAATAAAAAATTCAAATGAATGTGAAACAGTGACATGTGTTCATGGAAATCAAGGGAAGGTTTCCCTCAAAACATGTGAACAATACAAAAAAACTAAATTAAGTATAGCTTTTTAATTTTGTTTATGTTTTCTTAATTTTTTTTCCTTCAATTTTGCAAGTGGCTGAAACTAAACCGAGATAATCTGATGGCAATAGCATTCAGCTGCTGCCCCGCTCTACTGGCTACAACTCCACTGGCTTAAACTCCATTGGCTTAAACTCCACTGTCTACAACTCCATTGGCTTAAACTCCACAGACTTAAATTCCACAGGCTAAAACCCAACATGGCTTAGTGTTTACTAGCTAGCTTGTCAAATCACGCCGTTTTAGCATGGGCCTTCCACCAGGATGGCTGGTCCAAAAGTAGTTCTGATTGCGCAATAGATCATACGGTTAGAAGTTGTAAATTGGTTTAAATCATAATCTGCTGTAATTAGAATAGATGGTTAATGTTAAATTGACCATTGAGGCCTTGCTTTTTTCCCAGCTGGCAGTTTGGTCTTCTAGTCGCCGCCGTACAATCGCGTTATATGTTATGAATAATGGCTTATATAAAGGTTGTAATAAGGATTTCGTTTTTGCGACTTGGTTTCCCAAATGATTTCACCTACTCGTCACCTCAATAGGGTCTATTGAGACAAACTTGTTCCTGGTGGAAACAGCTCTACATGTTCTCTACCCAAAACCCCAAATCCAGTAGTTATCCAAAGAGTCCTCCTGTGCTGCAAACCACTTAGATTCTAGATGGTACACATTTGTAGTACTGTACACTGTCAGAGGTCACATTAACGATGGCTGATTTTCACGCAGGTAAAACTTCTTTTTTTGAGGATGTGCGTTTTTTAAAGCTTATGCAGTTTCTGACTATGGATATTCATAAACATGTTCATTTAAATAACACGAAGCTAAAGAGACAATATCTCACACTGCTGTCCTGTCATCTGAATAGAGTACAGGATATCAGTGGAAAAAAAAACTGACAGAACACAGCAAATGTTTTACTTTTCCTTCCTCTTCCTAAATTAATCTCATACATTTTTTAATCATTGCATTACACATCGAACTGCACCTGATTTAACTCTTCGCCTTGTGCCAGAAAAACAAAGATGTCCCCCTCTCCCATAACTGTTTGCCAGTTTTAACGTCAAATACCTGTAAACATTTTGGCTATAGGTATTTTAGATTTCTACTCCCTTTCTGATCTCCATGATACTAGGGCAAACTGATGAATATGTTTTTGACGCAAAGAGGCTCTTTAAAATGGTGTTAGGGGTGACATTTACTGTTCTTTCTCTTATAGCTGTTAAACAGCCAGTGTCTTTTCACCTAGAGCATAGAATCAATCTCCTCATCTGATTGCTTTTGTCACTCTTACCATGCATCCCAGCCACTCATCTCATTGTGTTCAGCCCTCTGAAACAAGGCTCTTCAGTACAGCCCTCACCCGTGCCAACATTCCTGGCCACCTAAAGCCTAATGGCATTCTGCACGCCGCTGACACGTGTCTGCTCATTTATCTGTGCTTAAATCACCACAGTGCTCTTTTCAAATGTAGTTGGGCTGACAATTGATGGTCGTCCATTTGTTACAACAGACAATGACTCATCATGCAGCTGCCCTCCTGTACTCCACCCTTGAGCTCCATCTCGTAAAAAAGTCAACTTGGGAGATGAGAGAGAACATTGAGGCGAAGAGAGAGATAAAGTGATGAGTGAGAATGAAGCTCTGGAGGCCGGGGCAGCTCCTGTCACAGAGCCTATCCGGCAGCATGAAATACGGCCCCGCTATTCCCTTCCACCTCCTCCAGTCATTCTGAAATTACAGTCAGGTACACACACTTATTACATATTTCCAAATGGAAGAAAACACATTTCAGAAAGATTTCTTCAAAACGCCCATCTGCCCGGGCACTACCTGGAAACCTAGGCCTACGTGATGATGTGGCTTGTGTTGAAATGATCATTGAATTGGAGTCATCACAGTCCAGTGACTTTATACTAAGCGTTTATGTATAGCTCAGCGAACAATTCTTTTTTAAGAGTAACCTGTTCTCTTTGAGCAGAGACTGCTCAAGTAGGAGAAACACTGGGCAAAACAAGATTTGTCGAATCGTCAGAAGATTCAGAAAACTCGGGATCTTTTTCTCTGGCAGACTGAAGATTCGGAAAAAGTCCCATCCACAGCTATGGCCAAAAGAATTGCCTAATCTGATTTTGGCTACGCGGGGCTAATGTGAGAGAATGTGGCCCGGTGGGCATGGAGGGGCTTTATCCTGAAAGCAGCGTTGCAGCATCCCTCTAATTCGGTTTGGTCACGGGACGGAGATTTGTTTCATCCCAATACATTTTTGATGAGATTTAAAATTGGGATCCATTGGGCAAGGCCCATGAAACTGGTAGAAAGGATAACAAGAGGATTAACTCTCAAGCTACCAACATGTTCAACAAATACATGTTGATTGCCAACTGGCGTCGTTTTAACTCCAAGAAGAAACTATCGGAAATAGCACCAATTCTAAAAACATAAATAGATGTGTAACTAATGTAGTTCATCTGAAATAATATGTGACACAACTGATGGTTCTTTTGACATGTTAATTACACAATTAATTTGTATTTTCTGTGACGCATTCCAGGATTTATGTCGACTAGTTGTATAAGTGTAGCTGTTGACCTAAACAGGTCCCCGTAACATTTTTTATTTTGTGTGCCGATATGTGCACCTTGTAATTAAACTTGCTTTCAGACACGGAATGTTATGGTTAAATGAGTTATGACAGCGATTCTACTTATATATTATGCACATACAGTATAAACAAATATTACACGTCCAGTCCAAAATGAGTGTACAGTTTTGGTCAGGGAATAACTAAACATACACGGAAAATGGATGATGATTTAAATCATCAGATTACATCACTGAGGGTTTGAAGGAGAGATTATTATAATGCTGAAAAAACATTGTCAACGGCACCTGTCTACTTCCTGATTCTCTTAAAGGGTAATCATAGATGTTTACAACAATACTTGATGTTTAAAACAATCGAGTATTCATAATATTTTACTTCATTTCATAGCTAAATTATATTTTGGAAAGATATGTCATAAAATATGATTGCGACCTTGACGTTTCTTTTCAAGGCTCATTTTATTGCATCTTAGATGCCACACTATCAGCCGACCCTTATTGCTTTGACTCCCAGCTACTGGACTTATTATCTGGATCTGCTGATCCAACTTTCTAAGAAACTTCCTGAAGCTCCTTTACATGTGTGGATCACCTTCAATAGGAAATGCACAGGTATATTGGGCAATGCTTAATATTACAAACACGCTCAAAATGGTTAAGCCTGTAGTAGTGTCACTGACCACATATAGTTCATGTTGTTATTATTGACATATGTTAGTGGGGTAGGGTTAGATAAGATGGCTGGAGAGTTCCTTTCAGGGATGCTTTTTAAAGCACTTTGCTCTGGGATTAGTCCATCCACTACCAATGGCTTTGCACATGCAAGTGTCTAAGCTCAGGAAAGGGGGAAAAAATACACACAACACAAAACGTATGTGGACATTAGGTCTAACTTGGAAAATAAAAATAATAATTTCCCTTTTAAGATAAATGCTATTATGGTATATGTGGTTCCGTTTGTCCTAAATTAGGCATGTGATCTATATTCTGTTCTGTTAGGCCTAAATAAGAGAAAACAACTTATGTCTCAAATATTGGCCTATTTGTTCAATGTCCTTCAGACCAATAAATTCCTGAATCATCTGCACATTTGCCAATAAAATTCGGCATATTTTTTGTCATTTTTCAATGTAAGTCTGCTGTAATTATAGAAAACAGAATACAGATCACATGATGATTAAAGTTTTGTATTGGCCTAACATGATCACATTTTTGTTTAGACCTAACAGAACAGAATACAGATCACATGATAATCAATAATAGTCTTGACCTTTGTTCTGCAATTGTAAAGGAAGGCTCCTTTAGATAATTGAACACATAAATATGTTATATGTTGTCAATCTGAGAAAAACATAGCTTTATCACCCACATCGTTATGTTACCCATTAATATACTAACAAACACAACAGTTGGTCAGTATGTTGAACAGGTTCTTGTCCAAACAGTAACAACAATAAAATGATCAACATATTTCACGATACAGTGTCACCCTTCAACAAATACATGGCATGAATTTGCCTTCACCACAGTGAAACGTGTCGAAGCGATGACTAACGTAGATCTCTCTTCTTTCCTTCTGTTCTCTTTTCTAGGTGGGGAACTATGAGTTGGGAATCCTGCAGATGAGATACCCAGTGTGGCCCCGCTACGGCACCTACCTGGAGCCAGTGTCCGATAACAGGCACCTGACCGTGGCCACCCTAGAGGAACGTCCTTTTGTCATAGTGGAGGCTGTTGACCCCATGACTGGAACATGCGTCAGCAACACTGTGCCCTGTCGCCGTCAGTCCAACAAGACAGAGGTGTAAGTCCCAATATCTTTTATTACTTGTTAATATGTTTCTGCCATTTGGTCCATTAGTAAAAGCTTAAGCAACAAAATCCTATGTAAGTGAGGTCTACCCATAGAAGCTTAAGCACCAGCTTTCTGACACTGGGTTTGACATTGCGCTTTGGACAGTGGATGATGGGCAGTGGAGTTTGCACAGTAGACTTTGGACAGTGGATGTTGGAGAGTAATGTTGGACAGTGGATGTTTGACAGTGGATGTTTGACATTGGACAGTGGACTTTGGACAGTGCTTCTGTATTCTCCTGATTTCATGCAGGCGTTCCCAGATGCCAGATACCCAGTGCCAGTGGCAGCTGTTTTGTCAAACTGCAGTCAAGCTTTCTTATGGTCTCTCTCTCTCAACAAAGGGGTCAGGTCATCCCGGGTCTCCTTCCTAACCTTCCTGTTAATTTAGTCGGCAACGGATGGCGCCAGTTTAAACTGTCCCACCTGGTGTCTGAAGGTCAGAATCTATTGTAGCCTTGAGATTGGCCATGCTTGGCTACTATCTTGTGTTTGACCTCCTCAAACAATTATCTGGTTTTCTTTCTTTTCTCCATGTACATTTCAGTATATGAAGTGACACAAAAAGGGTGATTAATTCCTTTTATTCTATTCAAACAGATGAAAGCATAATTTTTATATTGCAGTAATCACCACGTGAGTTCAGTGCCAAAGTAAAAAAGAATCACCTGCTTGAAACTACTTCGACTGTATGACACATGACATTGTCAGTGACTTGTTACACAAGACACATTATTAGAATCATTTCATTGAACATGACATGATTACACTTACAATATATGATTCTCACAGTCTTGATTCACACTACATTTGGTACACATGTTAATACATTTATTCATTTTCTGTTATGTTAATTATGTGTAAAGACCAATATCGATGAGATGCCTCATAGGCGGTAGAGAAGTTCTGTTATGTTCTATCAATATGTAACAAATAGAAGGATTATAAGGGATCTACTTCATCAAATCCTGTCATCCATGACCCTGTCATGCTAACTATTGCTCGTTGGAAAGTACACGAGCTAATGCCCCCTATGGACACAAAACAAACTAATGGTAGCACGCTAACCCCATTTAGTTAGAAATCCCAGGTGTAGAACATGCTGTGGTTGATTAATTTGAGCTGGGAGAGTGCCATTAGCCACGAGGAGGATGAAGAGGCTCTTGTCCTACCATTAGAACAGGCCTGAGTCCTTATCACACCAAGGGGTGAGATCCTCATTAAAGCCAACGGCCAGAGTGCAATCACAGTAATAACAGTGTGACTCAATGAGGAAAATACGTGCTGCTCGCTGGGATATCAATTAGATCGGTCGATTAGGCCGCCTCATCAATCCTGGACACCTAGAGACTGATAGCGGGATTCATTAGCGAATGGGTAAGGGGAAAGGCAACACTTCCCATTATCCGTTACTGACAATGGTGTTAACCAGGAAAAAGGGATGAGCTTTTTTCCTGTGAACGTTTATAGCTGCTTGGAGAACTGCCTGTTTTTCTCCCTTGCGCCAACAAAAACATCACATTGTTATGATCTGCATAGTTTGTGGTGTTGTTTTTTTGTCTATACTCACATGTCATGTTGAACAACATTGCCAGTCAGTGAGTTCCTAGAGCTATTGGATGGACCAAGAAAGCAATTAAAGGGCCCGGTTTGTGAGTGGATATGTAGGCCCATTGATAATGGTACATCACCTTGGGCTTTGTCACTAATAATCAATGGTGCCTCCTGCAGATAATGGACCCTGTGTGTAGTGAGTATTTAGTTTTTTACTCTAGCAATATTTCCTGTTTGACCAGACAGGGAAGCAGGAAGACATGGCATATGCATCAATGAATCAATTAATGCCTTGCCGAGAAACCTCTTCCATGCCCCAAGACCACTGCTGAGGCCATAACTCACACCCACGTTGCCCATCTGAGCCGGGCGCCACCGCCACAAGCCATCCGTCAGACGGGACTATTTCTGGGCCCTGTATTTCGATCACGCGTTTTCCTCCTCAGAGAGACATGACTTACAATCGTTCTGTTTACTGATATCTACTGTGTTCAGGCTGAATATGACTCCTATTTCTGTTTTTTTATCTACTTTTCTCTAGAGCTCTCTGTAAATCTTCACTCTACCAGCTTATATACAGGCCCATATATAGGAGGGTGAAACTCTTGTTTGCAGCAACCACAGAAGATTAAAGCTGAGTCATTTCTATTACAGCATTACTGTAAGACAAAAACATCACTGTATTATTTTAACAAAAAAACACCAGCGTATCACTGTAAGAAGAAAATTCTATTACTGTAAGACAAAAGCATCACAAAATTAAATTGAGATTGCTATTTATTTATCCATGTGGCATTGTTCTATATCGGGGGTATTCAATACTTAACCTATGAGGGCCAGAGCCTGCGGCTTTTCTGTTCTACCTCATCATTAATGGCACCCACCTGGTGTCCCACGTCTAAATAAGTCCCTGATTAGAGGGCTGCAATGACAAAACAGACTGGAACTGGCTAAAAAGGTTCAGAGTTATATATAAACCATCCGTTCTTGATTGGGGGAAAGTGGATGTGTGTCAGTACAAAACTTACTGTGAGAGATTTAACTGATTAAAGTAATTATAGAATGACATACTATGCGTTGGACCCATCCTCCCTATGCAATACCCCATACCAACCCACCACTGATCCACACATGAACAACGCAAAGCATGATGGTCCAAATGACCTTGTTTCAAAGGTGAACGTTTCAAGGGCTTGCTGCTGTTTACACAGACCCAAAAACAACAGCGTCTTTGGATTCCCTTGAGATAAGCAGACGCTTATATACTCAAATAATTACATTAGCAGTGACAACAACGCGTCCTTCTCACAAAAACATTAACACAGGCACGCGCACCGACTAAAGAAACACGCACGGGCATAAACACACAGGCAAACCGTCTTATCTTCTCCAGCCAATCAGCATCCCACTTAACGTCCCTGCAGTTAACGCTGTGTCAGCTGCTGAGATGAAGAACGCTGGGACCTGTCTGTTCCCTCCGTCTCCTCCCAAACCGCTCACTTGTTTCCCACAAACCCTTTGTCGAGACGGACTGCAGCTCAGTGCCTCCTTTAGCTGCCGGTGCATCTCATTGCCCCTTATTTTCCTCTTCTGGCCGCAGGCTGAAGGCACGCTCCGCTAGCCCGGAGGTCTGCAGGAGGTCAGGGGTGCTGTGTCGTTAGAGCTCAAGCGGTCCCACACCTCCCACGACGTGGCTCCCTGAGAGCTGTGGGGTGAGCCCCTCCACCATTTAATCCTTCGCTCCGTATTGCAGGTTTGCAATGCAATATCTGTGTGAGCCCCCTGAAAAAGTGTGTGTGTTGGGTGCCCATGTGTGACTTTAACTGTGCTGACAAGGTCAACACAGCCCAAAGTCCTATTCTGTTGGTGGTCCATTGATTGACATTCACTCATTTGTTAATCTACTATGCAGTGGAGGGTGGTCTTCCTTGCACACATTCCAACAATGCTGCCATTATCAAGTTAGTATTAAACTGGAGAATGTTTTACGAATTGTGTTTTTTGTTAATCCTGCTGATTTCTTTTTGTACCCATCAGCAACCCGTACTTGACAATGCATACACCAGGTGGTGGTGTCCATTAACTTTCCTGACAAATGCCTTTGTGCTTGTATCAGTAGAGCTTCTTTGACAGGGTCATGCACATTTTTTCACATTTTTGGATATCATGCTGGGGTAGACCTCACTTACATTGGACATCGTGCTAAGGGAAAACCTCACTTACATTGGACATCATGCTGGGGTAGACCTCACTTACATTGGACATCATGCAGGGGTAGACCTCACTTACATTGGACATCATGCTGGGGTAGACCTCACTTACATTGGACCTCACTTACATTGGACATCATGCTGGGGTAGACCTCACTTACATTGGACATCATGCTGGGGTAGACCTCACTTACATTGGACCTCACTTACATTGGACATCATGCTGGGGTAGACCACACTTACATTGGACCTTGCTTACATTGGATGTCATGCTGGCGTAGACCTCACTTACATTGGACCTTGCTTACATTGGATGTCATGCTGGCGTAGACCTCACTTACATTGGACCTCACTTACATTGGATGTCATGCTGGCGTAGACCTCACTTACATTGGACCTCACTTACATTGGATGTCATGCTGGCGTAGACCTCACTTACATTGGACCTCACTTACATTGGATGTCATGCTGGCGTAGACATCACTTACATTGGACCTCACTTCCATTGGACGTCACGGTGGCGTAGACCTCACTTCCATTGGACGTCACGCTGGCGTAGACCTCAAATTGTTCAGCTTATAGAATGTGTGTTGCATTATGGCTTCAGCAATATTTTATAACCTGAGGGAGTGAGAAAGAGAGAAATTGTTGAGATTAAGAGAGACAGAGAAATGCGTGAAGAGAATGCTTTGAGACATTGGCAATGGATCAAGGTCTGAAGGATTTCTTATGTAGGCCGCTTATCTGTCCTGGGCCAGCACGCCATTAGCCAGGCAGCAAGTAATCTAGCATTGTGTTTCCCTCCTGCATTTGTTTGTTTGTGATTATTTTGTGTTTTGGTCAGCCCCGGCTGTCCGTCCATCTGTTGTAACCGTGACATAATGCGCAGGCATGTGGAGCCGCTCAGTCCCTCCAGTTCTCCCTGCACCCCCACTCCTGATGTCATCTCCTGGGCACACGTCAAGGATGCCTTTTTATACCGTTCTGTTTCTCTATCGCCCTGCCTCCTCCCTGCTCTCCCGATGTGTTTCATCCTCCTGAAAGAAATCATTGCTCATTGGACTTCTGAATGCTCAGCTTGTGCAGCGGAAGCGTTGAGTTAACAATGGGCTTTTATGAAACAATAAAAGATGTTTATGTCTAACTTTGTTGTTTGTGTGTGAAATGTCATGGCTGGTGTGTTTGGATTTTCTTATGATCTAAGCGTTATTACAGGTCAATGATGACACATCTCATGTATTCACATCCAATTGATCTAGAGCAGCTGTGTAATCGGTTCTCAGTGACGACATGTTTTAAAGGGAAGACTTGAATATTGAAATCGGAGCACAGCAGTTAATGGCCTCCTTTGTAACCATCAGCTCAGTACTGTACGACTCAATCAATAAAAGCCGCAAAAGCGTCAAGCACACCAACACTTACATGCAGAAGTACAGTGACGTTCCGTCTGTGGAATATGACCGACCGTGTTTTCCCTTAAACCCACATCCAAGTACTAACGGTAAAGGCTTCGGACGCTTTTGCTTTTCTAGTGTTTGATGTTGTCCTGTGTCTCCCCAGTATCGTTGGTCACACCGAGCCATACACCAAGCTGTGTTGTAAGGGCTTCTGCATAGACATCCTGAAGAAGCTCTCCCGCACTACCAAGTTCTCATACGACCTTTACCTGGTCACCAACGGCAAGCACGGCAAGCTGGTGAGAGGCAGCTGGAACGGCATGATCGGAGAGGTAAGGAGATTACCGCCATCCTAACAGAAATCACGCTACGTAGGTTGCTCATCAAGAAACGGAAAGGCCAATAAAAGTTTGATTGTTTTCCGAGTTAGCTCCAGTTTTGGTTCATGTTATGCAGGTATCAGTTACTCACTTGTTTAAGAAGACCCTAGTGAGTGACAAGAAGTAAATGCTCTTATAAATAATCTCTACCCTTAAACTAATAAATTATTCTTGCTCACTGTGTTCCGAAGCACGACATTAGTTCTAGTGTAGAGGAAAGCTGTTATGCTTAATGGGATGTTGGCCACAGTAGCAACCGTTATGGCTGATGAGACACCATTCAGAGAATCAACATGTTGAACTAAGTAGTTTTTTAAAGCAAACTTAATTTCAGAGAAAGTAGAAAGAAGGTAAATAGGACGGGAAGTTTAATCCTTACCAGATACGTACTATATATGGTGGAATTTTCACCACGGCATCTGTCAGGGGTAAAACACCAGTTCAAACTATAACTAGACCATCAACTAGCAACCAACATTGTACAGGATTTTAAAATGCCCACTTCCTGCAGGTTAGTCTTTGTCAACCAGAGCCACGGGTTATGTAGCAGGCACTAGGTCTATGCTATATGCGGAGATACCATGTAATGGGTCAAAGATTAGCATCGGCAAGAAATGATGGATGGTGACACTCCAGAGATGATAGGGTGGTTAGATACCACAGGCTGTTTATCTGCTGCTGTCTGTCTGAATGGGTGATGTAGTTTATCAGCTCCAAGACTACACACACTATGTCAGCTACAGGGATTAAAGATGTGCATGTCGATGTTAAATATGGTCAACCGTTTGTATCATTTCAGCCACCAAAAAGATACTCACAGGCCAAAACATTTACCTGTTTTTGTGTACCATGTCATCCAGTTGTTTTGTCATGCATTTTATGTAACACTGTAGGGTATATTTTTTTGCCATGTGTATGACATTGTTAGTGGATCATTAACAGCTTATGAATCCACTAGCCTTCTGGGGGTCTAGGCGAGATTTGTGACAAATACTATTAATGTGCCTGTACTGATGACAACGGAGAGAATCCATTTCCTGCAAAATACACATGTACACATGTGGCTATAGTGCAAATACAAATATGCAAAGGTGCTTGATCACTTTGCTGTGGGGCAGAGATTTAGTTGAGATAAAATGTTAGCACTTACATTATTGTGAATATGCTATCTGAAAGAGAATGACTAATGCAGACGTTCTGTGTTGTATCCCCTTTACTTCCTCCCAGGTGGTCTACAAGCGGGCAGACATGGCCATTGGCTCGTTGACCATAAACGAAGAGCGATCAGAAATTATCGACTTCTCTGTGCCATTCGTGGAGACAGGGATCAGTGTGATGGTTGCCAGGAGCAACGGGACTGTCTCGCCCTCTGCTTTTCTTGGTGAGTGTGTAACACCTGCTTCTTTAAACAAACGATTTCCCGCATGCTTCTGTTGATGCTAATTCTTAGTTTCAACCGATGAAAAGAAGAAATGGAAATGGGACTCTTGTCAGACCACAACTGAACTGAATATACAACAAGCTGCTGTACATTTCACGAAACGCTCCTATTAATGGTTCTGGCTCGCACAAGCCAAGGCCCGATCAAAGCTGCTTTACGTTAGTTATAAAGGGCTATGATTTCAGAATGTGCTGACAGTTTAACACTACAGTGATAATCATTGTCATCGCTATTCTCCGGCAAGCAGTTGTGAAAGCACAATGGTTTCGACAGTTGCTAGGAAGGTGTTTTCTCCCTCCCTGTCCTCTGTAGAGCCCTACAGTCCGGCGGTGTGGGTGATGATGTTTGTGATGTGCCTGACGGTGGTGGCAGTCACAGTGTTTATCTTTGAGTACTGCAGCCCCGTGGGCTACAATCGTAGTCTGGTGAGCGCCAAGGGTGAGTGTCAGCTCCGACCGCCTTTCCCTCAACCCCCACCCTCCCGTAGCAGCAATGGTAGAACGTTCCGGAAAAGTAGGTTGAACTAGGTTGAACTTATCATATCAGAGAACGAACTGAAATACAGAGCGTGAGCTCATGTTGGATACGCTTTCAGTGAGTCCATTCTGTGTTTTCCACAATGGCGCCCCTGTCTTGGGCAGATCCTGGAGGCCCCACCTTCACAATTGGAAAGTCTGTGTGGCTGCTGTGGGGAATCGTCTTCAACAACTCCGTACCCATTGAGAACCCAAAGGGCACCACGAGTAAGATCATGGTCCTGGTTTGGGCCTTCTTTGCTGTCATCTTCCTGGCCTCCTACACTGCCAACCTGGCAGCCTTCATGATCCAGGAACAGTACATTGACACAGTCTCTGGATTGAGTGACAAAAAGGTAGGACGATTCATCTGTCGTTGGTGATTCTGTTCGAGGGGGGGTGGGGGGGGGTTTGAATTATGGACTTACAGTAGTGTTTGCTGTTAGGCTTAGGCAAAATATAGAGTGGCCTACTTTTGATGAGCAAACAGTGGCTGGCTGTGAACGGTTTCAGAGAATACAAATAACCACAGGCAGAGCCGCAATGTCATGACTGGGACTTTTTCACTCATACAAAAACATAATAGGATCCCCGGCGTCTGTGGTGAAATTAAATTAGATCCCTAATGTCTTTAGGTGGAATGTCTTTGCAAATCCCCTGGAATGTACTACACAAGTGGATTTTCCAGTGATTATATATTCTAGTATTAACTTATGCATATTTGTATGGTCTGTGGAGGTGCTCTAAACCAGTATTGACAAGGAAATCCATGTTAAACCGTCAGTTCTAGAAATGATTTGTAGACTCTTTGCTTTGAGGCAGTAAGGGATTAAAGAGGCATTTTGAGGAAACCGACCAAGCTGTCCACTGCTCATTACAATTCCCACAATGTCATTTACCGTTCTTCCCACATTATCTACCAGCTCTAATTTGCAATGAAAATCTAGAACCTACTGTGTCTTTTCACAGAAAGGACATCTACAGATTTAAATCAGTGCAGAATACACAGAAGCTTATTGAGAACGGATATTTTATCCAGCTATTATACTAGGACTGGAAACCGCAGGAGGAAAATTTCATTTGAGGTGGGAAACATTTCTCCAAAAGAATCCCACATGCGCCGAATAGAAACTGATTTGAGGACAGAAGATTTCAGCTGGTGTTAATGTAGGGACAGGTGATTGTTTCTCCTCATTGGGCATTTAACATCAGAGGCATGGCATCGTACTTGGATCCCATGGCCAAAACACTTCCTCCTGCCTCATAAACCATGTCTAGTTCCATTAAATCCTATATGCTTTACGCCGGGCAGACTTGACTCAAGCTATTAACCGTCATCCAGAGATTTCACCACGTGACATGCATGCAGTGCCTAGTAGTACCATTACTACCACATCATTTCCTACTACATCATTCACTACTACATCATTTACTACTACATTGTTTACTACCACATAATTTACTACCACATCATCTACTATCACATCATTTACTACCACATCATTCACTACTACATAATTTACTACCACATCATTTACTACTGCATCATTTACTACTACATAATTAACTACCACATCATTCACTACCACATAATTTAATACCACATAATTTACTACCACATAATTTACTACCACATAATTCCCTACATCATTTACTACCACATAATTTACTACTACATCATGTACTACTAAATCATTCACTACCACATCATTTACTACCACATAATTTACTACTACATCATTTACTACCAAATAATTTACTACCAAATAATTTACTACCACATATTTCACTACCACATCATTTACTACTACATCATTCACTTCCTTATCAGTTACTACTACATCATTCACTACCACATCATTCACTCATTCATGTGTCAGCAGTTTGACCTCATCTGTAGGGTGAGACAAGGAACACGACCTGAGCACCCCCGTGCATTTGGAGTGCAGCAAAGTACAAATGGGGGCAGGGACATCAGTTTGTCATCTATCCTGGTCCACCACCAGACAGCAATGAAACATGGAGCGCAAAACACTGGCACCAAGGGTCTCTTTCATTTGTGTGAAATGGCTCAGAGGACCTTTCTCTCATTCTGTCAAGCCAAGGTTATTAGGAATTGTCATTTGCATGAGGTTAATGAAAAGGCAAAACATTTTCAGAGTATTTTAAACAGGCTGGGTAATTAAATGAATATGGGGCACTCTACGTCTGAGGTAAAGGGACCTGGCAAAATAAAGATTAGGAGTTTTTATTACAGTCAAGGGGGAAGGAGTAATTTTCTAATTCTCTGGGAAGCATGGCCTGTTGGCACATGTTATTGTTTGTACGCTGGGTCTTCTAATTGTTACATGAGCTGTGGAAATTAACAGAGAAAGAAATCATGGACAGGAAAACCTTAGCTGACTACTTCATTGTAACTTGAGGGCACAGGAAGAAATCAAAGATGGTCATCATATGTTCAAGGACAAAGTTTGTGTCATTGTGTGTGTTACTTAAAGATTTATTTTCAAGACTCTAGGCTTTCTATGTAAGGCTTGAGACCTCAATAGAAAAAGTTGGATAAAAAATATAATAACTTAAAGGGGATTTTCACTATACCTAGTAATTAATGTACTAATTACTAATCTTAAACATCTCCTTAACACCATCTAGAATGAGGGAATTTGAATTATGCGGTAGATTCGACTTCCTCTGTGTTTGCCAATTTCTGCTGATAGGATCATTGCTGAAAGACATCCAATGGTGCCCACCCTCCCACTCAGGTGTCACTTTAATCTGCAACAGTGTCAACATTTTTGTTGCTTTCTGTGTGGTTTGTTGAACATCTGGTGAACGCACCAACAAACATTTTCTTGGCTGAAGAAAAATAACTACTATAATTGTAGTAACTATAATAATTGTTTCTAGACATCTGTAAAACAATGTGGGGTCCTCGCATTAAAACTAAACGTTTTGCATTTTAAAAACCAGTTTCAGAAGCCCCAGGAGCAGTATCCACCATTTCGTTTTGGTACGGTCCCAAATGGAAGTACCGAGAGGAACATTCGGAGTAACTACCCAGAGATGCACGCCCATATGGTGAAATACAACCAGAAGGGTGTGGAAGACGCCCTCAACAGTCTCAAATCGGGGTAATGTGCGCTGCATAATAATCATCGCACACTCATTGGCAGAAGCATTTCATTGGAAAACATTTGTTGATATTCAATTAGTTCTTTAACTAATTATTTAATTAGATATTTAACATAGTAGTAACTACATAGTGGTATCGCATAGTAGATGTGAATTCAGTTATCATTGCATTTTCTCATGAAACCAATCCATTCTCAATAGGAAACTGGACGCCTTTATCTATGATGCTGCTGTGCTGAACTACATGGCGGGTAAAGATGAGGGTTGCAAGCTGGTGACCATCGGAAGCGGGAAAGTCTTTGCCACCACTGGCTATGGAATTGCCTTGCAGAAGGAGTCACGCTGGAAACGTCCCATAGACTTGGCCTTACTCCAGTTCCTAGCTGATGGTAAATTATAATTAACCCCATGCAGAAGGGGGGATGCTAACTGTAAATCCAAGTTGCACTTATCCTTTTAGGCATAGAGCCAAGGTCAGAGCAGTAATAATGGTCCAACTGACGAGCTGTCCATTAACGGTGAAAAAAGTGTCACTCACACAAACAAGGTAAGACATAACCTCAGAAAGAAGAAAGTTAACTTTGCAGAAAACAATGACGCACACTGCGGTATGGATCACTCTGAGGTAACATAGAGATCACTCTGAGGTAACACAGAGATCACTCTGAGGTAACACAGAGATCACTCTGAGGTAACACAGAGATCACTCTGAGGTAACACAGAGATCACTCTGAGGTAACACAGAGATCACTCTGAGGTAACACAGAGCTTTGAGCGAGATCCGAATAACAATAAGTGCTTAGTCAGGCGGCACAGAGAGGAGAGATGAGGCATGGACACAATGACAATGACATCTAACACTCCCTGTGTTCCCTATTCCCTCCACAGGTGATACGCAAAAACTACAAACAGTGTGGCTCACAGGAATTTGTCGAAATGAGAAAAAGGAGGTGATGAGCAGTAAACTGGACATCGACAACATGGCGGGTGTCTTTTACATGCTGCTGGTGGCCATGGGGCTCAGTCTGCTGGTGTTCTCCTGGGAACATCTACTCTACTGGAAGCTCAGACACTCTGTACGCAAGTCGGAACGTCTCGACTTCCTGCTTGCAATAAGCAGGGTAAGTGTTGCTGTCCTTATAATGGATCAATAAACATTTAGTTTGGGCTTAAAATGCAGAAATATTCTTGACGTTTTCAGTGTTAACCAAACAAATGTCTTCAGCCATAGCATCTATGAAGTGTTAAGTGGGAATGCAGAATGTGGACAACTGTACTTACAAGTGTCTATAGATGAACAGTGAGTGGAAAGAAAGGCTTTTCCATGTAGGAAGTGTAGACAGACACCTTATTCTACCTGCACTAGACCAAAGAGAGAATTGTGAAAGAACAGAAAAATTACAAGATGCATGTAATGGCATGTGGATATATAAAAACCTTCAATGATGTGGGTAGCTGTCATGAACGAAAACCGTAGATTATGTCTAAAGCTATCATATATGAAAACTGATATCTGCATTACAATCCCTGAAACTGAAATAACATATATACGCTATTGATACATACTCATATTCTTGAAAATATATTCCTGTTACATTTTAGATTTAGGAAGAGTGTAAGCGCTGTTTAAGCTTTTATCTAAAAGCTTAAACTTATCTTAAGCTGAATTTACTTGATGTCTATGTAATGTTTTGTGGAAGAGCAATCCATGAGGACATTGTTCAATACATAAATGACATGAATTACATATTATATCTGCCTTAGGTTTGGGTCCAGCGAAGAAACCCATTGTAGTGTATCTTTAGTTTGATGTGAATACTTACATATTGCTCTGAATTTCTTAACACAAAATATTAGACTTTTGTCTGCGTCACAACAATGCTTCGGAATATTGGTTTTTGGTTATGCACTCGGTCAAAGTTCATATCCAGGATATGTCAAGGATTCTAAAATAAAAATGATAATTGACCGCAGAAATATTTTTATGGTCCTGATCTTGAAGAAATTGAATTTAAATTGGCAATTTGACAGGGTTGAGGTTAGATTAAACATTCTAGAAAGTTAAATACAGCCAGTTGAATATAGTTGTGGAAACTAAGGAAGTGCTGTTGCTTATATGTAGACTGTCTTACATTTTTCTTTTTTTCTTTGCACTAACATGAATGCACACATGTTTTTAAAACAACTTGCTGATGTACCATTTTAGACAATCCTCAACCCAATTTTGCTTATACAGTTTCATGTCATTTTCTTAACTTACTAAGGTAGGTTAAAAGAAATTACATTTTCACAAAGTGAAAATGACAACAAAGGCAATCATATTTTCTAGCTGATTAGAAACAGTGGGCCGATATCTACCTTTGGAGTTTTCATCTTGTCAAACTGTGTAGGGTTTTGGATTTGTACCAAAAACTGACAAGGCTTTTCGATATATGCTAATCTCTTCTTTTCCGAACCTTCCTGCAGGGGATCTACAGCTGTTTCAACGGTGTCGAGGAATCTGATCACAATGGCAACCTGCAAAACCCGGATGTCACCACCAACTACACGCAGGCCAATATGCTTAAGATGCTGCAGACTGCCAAGGACATAGTGTCTTCAGCCAGAGTGGAGAATTCCCTGGACAATGCCACCAAGACAATAGAAAGTTGGAGCCGGCGAGGGGCCGACAATGTCCGCGTTGGCCTGCCGCCGCGTGTGGCAACGACAATCGACATGGGGCAAAGGCGTCTGCCCTATATCTCAAGCATCACGGACAACCACTTGACCTACCCGCAGAGGGCGCTCACGCCCACCTTCCCAATCCCCTATGGAGACAGTGCCAACCAGCCGTTGCTGGATAAACCCAGGGTGGTGACGCGGCCCACCCCGCTGCGTTACACCCTGCCGGCCCGCGGTAGCCAACAGGTCTATGAGAGGACCCTACCCCTCTCCAGCCTTAGCAGTCCCCACATCGCTATGAGGGACCCCGCCCCCCCCGGCACCTCTGCCCACAACCCGTACACGCACGCCCACCACAGTAGCCGGCTGTATGTGGAGGGCCAGCCCCAGCACCCCGGCTCCCCCTTTGTCCCCTACAGAGAGTTCCAAGTGCCAGACATCTATGTGGAATGCCACAAACCACCCCTGGCCAGGAAGTTCAGCTACCCACCCGACCACATGAGCAGGAAGAAGAGGACCCACAACTATGTGTTTTCCGAGACCCCGGACACCAGGGGGAGGAACGACTACGACGAGCCTACCTCCTGCCTGGCCGAGCTGAGAGCCAACCACCTCCTGAACAGCCACGCCTCAGCGGCATCGGCCATGGCCTGCGGAGGGGTCCAATACCCCAGTGGCAGTGCCAGCTGCAACTCCTGCATGAAGCCCTACCTGGAACCTGAGATGGATGACGTGCCCCTGCTGGGGAAGGACAAACTCAACCGTCGCGCCTCCTTCCTCAAGGCCACCTGGGGCAGCGAAAGGATCCGCCAGCTGGACGAGAAGCCGTCCTCCTCCACCATGCCTGACCTGTTCCCCCGCGTGGTGGTGGCCAACCCCAAGCCCCACAAGCTGTACGGCAGCCAGGGGAACAACCTGTGCTACACCTTGGCGGCTGAGCCCGCTTACCTAGATCCGGCCCATATGGGGTCATACCCCTACAAGCAGCAGAAGCTCAAGTACTCCCAGTCCACCCGGCTGCCCTCCTACAGGGAGGCGATCCTGCAGAACGCAGCCGCGTTGCGCCGCTCCTCCTCCACCGTGGTGCACAGACACTACTCCACCTACCTGAACTCTTACACGGACATGCCCGTGTACATGGGCCCGCTGCCCCAGGGGTCCGGGCAGTTCTACAACAAGGACATGTGCCACCTGTTTCCCTGCGCGAGCCACTGCCCCGACAATGCAACCCTGGTGCCCCGCCTGGGGGACCGGCAGGTGATGTACCAGAACAATATGTTCAGGGGCTTTGAGGGGGCAGTAGGGCATTCGCGAGAAGAGCCACCCCTGCCCGGGTCTGGGAGCAGAGACCGGAGGCAAGTGTTGGTGGCCAGAAGAGTTAACAGTCCCTATGTGCCAAAGCCCTGGGGCAGGGTGTCCAGTCTGGAGTCTGAGGTCTGAGACCCAAGTCCACCCTCCACACCTTCAGGATGATGGACTATTCCTCCCTCCGGGGAAAGGAAAGCCAGCCTGGGAGCCAGCCCCTCAGCCTTTGGTTTAAGCAAAAAAATGAATGAGGTAGCTATTAGAGCAGGACTTGAGTATTTTACTCAGTGCAATAATATCCTTGGCTGCAGGAAGGACACAGTTTTTAGTGCTGGGGCGTTAAGTAAACTTTGAGTGATATGAAAAGACAACATTGAGTAGTGTTTAATTTCTTGAAATTTAAGCTGTTGATTGTTCACATTTTTAAATGCTGTCTTGCTGTGAGGAAAAAAGAGGGTGGCAATGTACTGTAGCTTCTCACTCTTAATTCAGCACTTTGGACAAACCAGTATTTTACTTTTATTTTAAAGTATTTCGCTATCTTTACATTTAATTTGAAATTTGTGAAATATATGATAACGATTAATCATGATTTTGTGATCAAACCACAGAAATGTCTTCCATGACTTTTGTAAGTCCAGGAGCTCTGGGGAAAGCTGTCTGTTTGAAGCTTTTTGCTCCGGTGATCACTGATGTAATTTGACATTTTGGATTTTAAAAAAGGTACAAAAATAAATGATTATCTGTACTCCCATTGTTACTCTACTCTTTAATAAAGGAGGAAGCCCGCGTCAAAGGCTTTGTGGAATCGTCTGCCTTTTCCTTTACTCCTTTTGTGTCTGAGTGAGCCTACAGGTCAGATCACAGGCCTCTACATTAATGCGTCTGAACAAGTTCAATGCATTTGGGCCAACTCTGGTGACTAATCAGGAAAGGTCACTCAGGTTTACTTTGTCACACATTTTGTACTGCGCAGTATGTTATAACGTGCAAAGAATATGTTTCAAAACAATTAGGAACATGCCGTATTAGGAACGTGCTAAGATCTCATCTCTGATTCAGGATGATTTTTGAGTTACCTACTGACCTACAGCTACTAGAGTGCATGGCACTACATGAATACACAATGAAAACACCCTGAACTTATCCCAAACTCTAACGGGGGATCGAACAGTCACACCACTTGGAGTGTTCCACTAAATAACTCCTGAGGTGGGGCAAAGGGTCTTGGATCACAAATCACATAGATCACAAAGCTTTGAATTCCCCCCACAACTAGAACAGCCAACGTTTTACCGTTACTTATGACAGTAGTTAAATCTGTCCCATTAGCTCATCCTGGGATTCCATTCACTGGCATCAGCCTCTATGATTCCCCCCCCC
>JACXGJ010000776.1:0-42489 GCA_016801105.1 Esox niger | reverse complement strand
TGATATCAGCTTGCCGAAGTTGGACATTATAGAGCACGTGACATTTCGATGGAGTGTTTCTGTATTCTCTGCTAGGCCGAATGGGAAATGAATGGGGAAGGTGGATGATTGTAGTAGGTGATAAATGATTCAACACATGCAGATAAAACATCACTGGGAGAGGCCAACTGGCTCTGTCAGAAATCCATAGTAATACATCACACACCCCATGCCGTTGTCTGCTGGAGAAATTGCAACCGTTTAAAAGTCATGGCAGCTTGTGTGTTGTCAAAAGCTTTTCACATGCAGCAGAAACTAAGCAGTGTGGGTTTTTCTAATGAAGATGATGGAAAACACTATCTTCTATTGAAGCAAATTATAAGTAGATATTTTATAGATTTATGAAAGATGGCACTGTATACAATGCAATTTAGTGCTATTTAGACAATATTTTTAAAGGTCCTTTGGTGAACATCTTATCAAATGTTTTAGCTCCCCTGAGTCCCTAACAGATTAACCTGAGCAATGAGTGCTTTTCAGCAAGGCCAAATATCAGTGAAATTAATATTTGAAATCATCTAATTGAACAAAGAAAGATAAATGCCTTCAGCACTTAATATGTCTGAGGAACACGTTGCGGCTGAATAAACCCCTTTCAAGTTCCTCAAAATAAACCTTTTGAGAGCAATATAAAGACTCTTTCAGCATATTCACTGCTCCCACAAATCTATTTAATTTCTTAGAGTAATTAATGACTAATTCTGTGATCTGCGTGCTTTGTAATGTAACAAATGTGCTCGCTCTCTCTCTTCTTAAAATATTAACATTTTCATGATTTAGGCATGCGAAGGCAGCAAATGCTTGGCAATTCATTTCACAGCATTACCACATAAATACCGCACAAGATTATATCTAACCTCGGGAAATATTTCATGAATACAATGTGACTGTAGATTCCCTCAGCATGGTGATACATATTTTACTGTTCCCAGTGATGCAGATAGCTGAAGCACTTCTGTGCAGCTGAAGAAAAACCAAAAGCCTCTCACTGTTCCTCACTTTTAGAGAAATCTAAAGACTCGTACTGTTTCTTGGTGCACAGCTACTTAAGTGTGCACTCAAAAAAGAGATTTTCATTCATAGACAGTTGCAGTATAACCAAAACCAGAGGCTGGTTTGACTCCCTGTGCCCCAGTGATGAGGTGCAGAGGGCCACACTGTCATACTTCTTCGCTGTCAACATCTGCGAAAGACTATCCTTTGTCAATGTACATTTTTTCAGTGTTTGATGCTCTGTGACTGGCCACCATTACGTTTGGTGAGTGTTAGTGTTCGCTGGGCATTTTGACATTTCAAGGTGTTTTGAGTTAGATACCCGCAATACACATATGACACTTTCCATCCTGCAAGCAAATGGGTTTGATTTTACCTCAGTATCTCATCCCATACCGGCCTCCGGGTCTGTAGATCATACATTTAGGCATAAGGACTGGCCTTTCCCCCTTCTAATAATCACAACCGGGCAGGGCCAGTGCCGAGCTCTGAAGCCCCACGGGTCATTATGGAATGGCTGGGTGAGAGCCCTGCTTAATCCAGGTTCATCAACATGTTGGGGTGGGCTATTATCTGGAACGGAGCCAGGTCCCGACACAACACACAGAAATGACCTGTTAGCTCCTGCTCATTAGTCCAAGCATGTGTGGAGCCAAGCTAACTAACAGGGCAGGTCAGCGTGAAGGCTACTAAGCCTTGCTGGGTGTTTGTCTACAGAAAACTCCATCCACCACAGTGATGACAGCCAGCTTCATAAACAGCGCAGTCCACCTAAAGGATACAATGGCAGTGGGTTTAAAGTAAAGATTAACAGCTTTAATTTAAAAGCATTTTTATCCATATCAGATTAACTCTATGCAAATAACAGTATGTTTTGTATACAGTCCCCCATTTAAGGGGGACAAAAGAATTTGCACCACTGGCTTCACAGTTGTTTCCTGATAGGCTATCTGCATGTGGAGTTGGTCACTGGTGACTGACAACACCAGGACTAAAGGGTCAATTCACATTTGAAGATATCGATCTGAGCCATAGCACTGGTTAGCTCAGAAATGGGAAATAACCTGGTAGACCACGGATCACCTCTACAGTGGATGATGAAAGGATGCAAGGACAGCAAAACACCAACAAACAACTGCAACCCACCTCAGCACATTTTGGTTTTTGCGACTGAAAATAAAGCTGAATTGTGCACCAAATAGTATATCATTTGCATATGGCCCAATACTGTAGCCCTGATTAGCAATTGCGCACAGGTCTGTGTAAGCTTAAAAACTGAAACATTTATATTGAAGCACTCTTGATCTGCCTTTAAGTCAACGACCTACCTCGCAAAGATAGATTTGTTTTTTGAGTTTGCTGGATTGAAAAGGGATTTGATAATATGTTGATTCGATCAATACATTTTAATATTTTGCATAGTGCAAACTAACAGGAAATGCAGCTTGTAGAGTATGTTTAAATACTTACAGAAGGCACTGTACCATGACTAATCGCTGTGTTCAGACAATTTGCGATTGCTTCGTGCCTAAGTGCTCAAAGGCATGATATATTGGCCATATACTACCAACCACTTGTGCCTAATTGTTTAATTATAGAATAGCCCTCTCAAACAGTTTAGTCCAATATATACTATGTTGTTTTGTTTTACAGCTTGTCTATTGTGTAAACTGCTGACCCACATTTGTTCAGATCTCAATTTCTTTTAACTGGTGGAGGAAGATTTCAGAAATTATTATTATTATTATACTACTGATACTAGTAACACAACCATTACCAATAATAATCACAGTAATATAATCATATCTTGAAAATACATTTACAGATGTTGTGACGGTGAGGTGACGGAATGCCCTGCCATCTCCCGCATTCTCAATCGTTCCAACCGTCATGAACTCATCCCGGTCCCATTCATTTGTCTTGTCTTGTCAATCATTGTTCACACCAGGTCCCAGTCAATCCATTAGTATGTGTTTAAATGTTTCTCCTCTGCTCCCCACAGTTGTTAGTCATTGTTCCATGTCGCAGTTACCTCAAGTCAATGGTGAGTGTCTTGTTGTTGTATAAACCTTTAATTTAATTAATTAATTCATTCATTCATTCATTCAGTATGTTTGCGCAGTGCTTGGTGTTCTTTGTAAATAAAGACCAGAATCAACTGCAATCCTCTGCCTGCGTCTGTTCCGATTCATCTCTACACACCAATGTGACAGATGTAAATGTGGTCTGCTTGCTTGCTTGATTAAATTAAAAAAAGTTGGAGTTTTGTTCAAGCCAGAGTGACCAACTAACCAAACAAACCAGTTACTTATCTCTTTATCTGAGTCCTGCCCAAACTCTTTCCTAAATATCCCTCCATTGATTGGTTAAAAAAAAACAGACTTTTTTAACCGATATAACAGGTTGCCAATTTCATTTGTCAGTTTAAACCATGGGGGTATAACAAAATATAAATTACTGCAAGGGCAAAAACGTGTGAACTCCAAGTTTTATTGGGTAAATCAAGTAGGTAAGTAGAATCAGGTGGGTACATAATTGGGTACCAAATTAACCAATCCAAGGAGATATTTTTAGGAAAGAGTTTGGGTAGCACTGATAAATAGAGATGTAACCTGGTTTGTTTGGTGTTACCCATAAAAGTGAATGAAAAATACACCATGCTGCGAGGAAATGAAATCTCAGAGGACATCAGGAAGAGGGTAATGAGAGCACACGGGTCTGGGAAATGATATACAACCACCTCTAAAAGATTGGAGTTTTATAAGTCCACAGTGAGGCAAATAATTTTGAAATGGAGAGCATTTAACATGACAGGAACTCATTCGAGAAGTGGGAGTCATTCCAAAATAAAAAAAATATCCCTGGGAGCCACTAGAAAAATACTAAATCCGGTAAATGCCAACACAAACATAACATCTAGGGATCTGCAGACCTCTCCTCTTGCATCTCAGGTCATTGTACATGCTTCAACAAAAAGAAAAACATTGAATCACAAAGCATTTCAGAGGAAGAAGCCTCAGCTGAACCAAACTGCCCATTTAAACTTTGCTAGAGGCACCTGGACAAACCTGAAGATTTCTGGAAGTCCATTCTCTGGACAGATGACTCGCAAATTGACCTTACTGGTCACATTCAAAACAGCTATGTTTAGCTAAATCCCTCAATTAAAAAAAACCTAGAAAAATAACTCATGCCAACTGTCAAGCATGGTGGTGGGAATTTCAAGGAATTTCAACATTTTCTGATGTATAAAATACTTATCTCATGCAATAAAATGCTAATTAATAAGAAATCATGCAATGTGATTTTCTGTATTTTTGTTTTAGATTCCACCACTCATGTTTGAAGTGTACCTATGGTAAAAAATATAGACCTCTACATGCTTTGTAAGGAAAACCTGCAAAATCAGCAGTGTATCAAATACTTGCTCTCCCCACTGTATGAATATAGTAATAGATAATACACATTTAAGAATATTGGGTTAGGATAGCCTAAACGGAGTTAGTTTGGTGTCTGCAACTTGAAGGTATCTAGAAGTACAGTTAAAGGGTTTTAATAAATACTAATTAAGCAAATTATATTAATTAATATAGTAATATTTGATCTTGTGTCAGCCCTCAAAGTGATCTTATCAACGAAAGTTGCCCCGAATGGAAACAATTTGAAGAACACTGGTCTAGTCTACTGTGTATATGTGTCTTAATTTAGGCAGAATATTTACCTGGCACGTAGGCCACGTGTCTCTGGGCCCTGACCTCCAAAACCCCTGCTGATTTTGTTAGACATTCTCTCTCACATATTATAGTATTATAAGTTATGGCAAAGTGTGTGGATTTGCTGGAAATTATCTGCAAAATATATAGATTTTTTCCCCATACAATAAGTACAATTTAAGAAAATCTTGGGACACCAAAAAAAAATTGCGAGGTGGGGGACCCCAACCATATGTTGCATAATGCCGTCAAAAGGTGAGCACCAGATCTGTCTCCTAGTGCTATTACAACTGAACTATTCAAAACCTACATCTATTCCAAGCACATTGCAAAATGACTTAAATGTAAATGTAAATGTACCCTTGCTGCTACTACTACTAACACTATCACTACTACTAGTACTACTACTACTACTAATGTTACTACCACCATGACTATTACTATTATTATTTACATTACTACTGCTAACACAAATATTACAACCTCTTTACTAACATTACACCCGGCACAGACAGAAGACGACTGGTCACACCTCTGAGCCTGGTTCCTCTCTAGGTTTCTTCCTAAATTTCAGCCTTTTTAGGGAGTTTTTCCTAGCCACTGAAGTTCAACACTACTGCTATTTGTGACAACTTCTGGGGTTTAAGGCCGGGTGTTTTGTGATAGCTCTTTATGACAACTTCTGATGTAAAAAGGGCTTTATAAAATACATTTGATTTCATTTGATTTGATACTGCTAACACGATTGTTACTACCACCATGACTATTACTATTATTATTAACATTGTTACTGATAACACAAATGTTACTAACACCATGACTATTACTATTATTATTGACATAACTACAGCTAACACGATTGTTACTACCACCAACACGATTGTTACTACCACCATGACTATTACTATCATTATTACCATTACTACTGCCAAATATAAACATTATGAACACCATCACCACTACTATTACTATTACTACATGTTGCATATTCCTTTTGCAATCCCTGTAAATAGAAAGCAGTTATTTATAGTTTTTCATGTGCTTCCCATTAAGATGATACATGACAAATACTGTACTGGCAGAGGAAAAGCAATCTAGATCACATGCAAACGCTGCCACCCTTTTAATCACAATTCTTCGCTCATGATGGAATTTATATTTCATGCAACAAATAATGTGCTAATGACAGACGGAGCTAAGTGCAGAGATAAAGAGTAGAATAGCTGTGGTGGTGTAGAGGAGACCAGGTCGTCTGGCTGTTGATGGATGGATCTATTTCACCTGGCTCTATCTGGGCGCTCTAATGGAACAGACGGCTGGGGAGGTGAAGGGAGGGGGAATGTGATTAACGTCAACAATTACAAAGGGAGTTAAGAAGTTGGGAGGGAGAAAAGAGAATCAAGCCCTGGTCATTGTACCTGGTGCAAAGAAATGCTCAGTGGCCACAATAATAACCTCATTATCAATTTTTCATTGCTGGGTTACTTTTCGGACCAGTTTTCAAATCATTTCTTAACTCCATTTGATGGTGCTTTGTATAAAAAGTTGTTTTATGTAGTTTAAAGCAGTAAACAGTTGAGTTTATTGAACTCTAGAACTTTAGATGACATTTGGTCTCAATCAATTTTGGTGTCAGAGTACAATATTTGTGCCTTCTCCTTCAGGCGAATTGTAGAGTTGTCACACCTCACCGTGATTTTTTTAATGATAAAGGCATGTTTGTTGCATTCATGCATCTTTGGTCCTACGGACCTGAAACAATATTTAACATATTATCCTATGTACTCTTTTAGGCCTTATCTTGAGGACCTGTTTTTATCCAAATAAAGGAAACAATTCAAATGACTTTCAACCAGACCCAAGTGTGCTGTTTTTTTGTCATAAAAAATAAATAAATCTGTTTGTCACTTTATCACTATTGCATCAAGCAATAGTTTATAAATAAATGTTTTGCTTCTCTGAAGTGACATTAAGTTCCGATACAAAGTCAATTTAACATGGGTATAATGCACCTATTACATTTGATAGTTTAGGTGTTCTTAATAATTTGGTCCAAAAATCTCAAGTGGTGTATTTCAATGGAACTTGCAGATCATTTTGCAAGTCATCATAGCTTGACATGTCAGCAGCCTGGTGTATATAATAACGATTTTATTTTATTAAAATGTTTGGATTCTCAACATAACTCAGTTGTGAGTTTCTCTAAGACCTAATAGGAAACTAATGACTTCTTGTTTTGCCCTCAAGGCTTTTAAAACAGTCAACAGGCTTCAGTTTATAATATAGGAAAAGTTCTATTGGAAAATGTACAAATTCAACATCCATGTCCATGACAAGTTACTCTGGGAAATGTAGAATTCTGACAGCAGAGTTCATTTATCTCAAAATGGATTGGGACCAAATGGTATCTAAGGAGAGTGCTATGTATACTAAACATGACCTGTATTTGTGACAGACCAATATTTGTAGAACCAATAACCTTCATTGAAGCAGTTCATGTTTGGCTCTTAGCCCAAGAGACAAACAATGACAGCAGGTCCTGTGTTGTTCTGTTGGTAGAGCATTATACTCGAAATGCCAGGGTTGCCGGTTCGATTCCTTTAATACTGTATCTCTCTCGGGATAAGACTGTCTGTTGAATTACTTACATTGAAATATCCTGAGTGGCAGAGCCTACGGAGGCAGCCATAAGGGCATCAAGAATTATGGGGCATTACCAAGCTTAAGTTGGCATTACCAGGCTTTTGGGTTGATTAGATTTGAGATGCTGGCAGGGTTTGCCTGAACTTCAGTATGGGTGACACAACATATTGACGACACCTGTAGATTCTGAAACAGCCCTAAAGATGCCCTTAGACAGTAACAATAAAGATTTAAATGAAATAAAGATTTCTACACTTCATAACCTTTAGAAGACTGATGTTTCTAAAACAGGTCATGCTCTTCATGAGATCTTGATAAGTCTTCAGCTGAAATGTGTTCATGGTCCATTAATCCTCATCGTGTGTCATTTCTTGACCAAGTTGCACGGGGCGTTGACTGATCACAGAGTGAGCACACATTAGATTCTCCTACTGCAGGCTCATGAACCCATCAGACCATGGGACTGTTTCTGACCCGGCCAGCCGGCCTGTGGCCCCTTGTGATCTGGCGAGCTTGTCCCCAAGGCCCAAAGGGCATCAGCATTGCATCGGGTTTGTGGGGGGGCAGATGCATTGACATCTGGGCCCAGGGTTAGTGAGAGCTCATCAGGGTGTGCTGGTGGTGTGATCGAGCAGATTGAGCGATCTGATGGGGAGTGATTGTGGTTATCCATTACCCAGGCCCTGCAGATGGGTCGCTCCCTCTAAATTACACACTAAGGACAGCAGCTGGCCCTCCCGAGGGCCAAACAAGAACAGGTAGTGACATGACACAGTTCTCCCAGCGTGATCATGATCATAGACATGGTTATTACAGGTTGTATGTAAAAAGACTTTCGCCATTCCATGACATATTCAAAATAATGTTTTGAATATGGCATGGACTAATTCTAGACATCTAGGATACTGTAATTCTGTATGATTCCATTCTACCACATAATTGCTCTCCACTTCATGTAAACTTAACTTTTTCAATGTACAATATACTGGTAATGTAAATGTAAAAATGTGGACGTCCTGTGGCAAAGCCAGCTTAACTTACCCTGCTTCACTATGGCTATTCATTCTCCAATATAGTGGCACGCTATCAATTAACTACCAGTTTCATCCAATAACTTTGATAGGTTTCAGATTATTTTAAAATGCATTTCATTTTACTGCCCTTCTGCTCATTTCGACATAAACACGCAATGGTATTTATCTCTGATGTAGATCATTGAGCTGTAAACACAAATAAAAGCACTGTATACAAACACAATCAAACACAAGCAGGTCGGTTAAGATTCTGCCACACTGCACCATTCGCGCCATCCGCAGAGAGGCTGTAACGTCGCTCCCGGCCCATCCGCACTTTGAATAAATTACCTCACCCTCTACGCATTTTCTCAGACGCTGAGAGTCACCTTGAGATTGAGGTGGTTGGGAGGTGAGAGAAGGCCAGGGAGAGATCAGGACGAAGGAGGGAGAACCACAAATTGTTCAGCAAACCCGAGGGGCTTAAATAACAATAGAACATCAGTTTTTTGCAAGAGGAATAAAAACACACACACGCATATAAACTTTGTATCACAGATGATCCAAATAAAAGATTTGACTGTTTGGGCAGGTATGTAACAGTAGGTGCATATTCCATTACACTGTACATGTACAAACGAATGCTGCAGAAAACATCTTTATTCATGATTTCAGTAAAGCATTTAGAAAAGAACACTGAGTAATGAAACCAAAATGTAATTTTTGTAATGTGGGTGAACTATCCCGTTTCCAATATAATCCAGTTTTTCTGAAGAAAATTATTATTTAGACTGAATAATCCTTTGTCTCAAGCCCGGTCTAATGGGAAGAAATCGCCAACGTTTGACAAAATACTAATCCATCACCCAGTGCACAAATGGATTAAAAACAACCGAATCCTGCTAAGACTGACAGACCAAAGCCTGTGGTGTAATGGGCTAATGATTCATGGGGAATCAGAAAGGCTTCTGTGTCCTAAAGTGATCAAAATCTAATCAGGGAGATTCCTGAACACATCCCTGGCATCGCAGCAAAGGGCTACACTTATCAGCTTATCTGCTGTAGCATTCATGTCATTTGATTATCCTAAAACTTTCTGTGGCCAACAATCGCCTACAGGGTAACTGCCTGAGGTATGTATATGAAAATAGACATTCAAACACAATCTTTCTAAAGTCGAGTTCCTAATGTCTGGATTTTTGCCCCTAGGAATGATGAAATCAAAATGAATAGGTTTATCAGCTGTTAACTAAAGTCTTAATAAGGACCACAAATTTAATGAGCAATCAGAGAACTGCATCATCAAGTGTTTTTGAGGCACATTAAATAATGTTTTGGTTAGTCATTTTGTGATCAACCTGAACCACTGAGTGAACAACCGCTGAGCGAATTCAAAAACCCTCAAATGCCAACAAAGTTTATTGAAACCATTTTAGCCAGCTACATGACAGCTGCTTCTATGAGCTCAGCGTCTGGACTCAGCAACGGCCTGGGAAGCTGAACCATGCCTTTCCTAGATGCATCCCCCTCCAGACCAGGCTACTGCTGGCTGATACTGGGTTGACAATAATCCAATGTAGAGCACGCCATTGGCTGGAGTCAAGACAAGGCCAATGGGAGGTCCCAATAAGACCCAGACTTTCAATTCATGCCTCCCCATTCGCTACTTCACCTACTACATCTAGAAGAGAGATGGAGGGTAAACAGTTTCATCCCAACCCAAAGCTATTGCCTTCGTCATTAAAGTGACCTTGTCAATGTCGGAGAGTAAGCGAAAACAGGGGAAATGTGCCTTGCCCTCGTTCATACAAGGTCAATTTTCATTTGTTAGAGCAAAGCTGATGTGGGTCATCATTGTCTGACGCCAACAAGAGAGCTAGTTTTCCTGGGATCCAACAAATAAAGAAAAATACATTGCCAACAATACATTATCAACAATTAACATATCAAAAACAAAAATATGAACATGTAGACATTACACATTAGGATGTAAAAAGATTTTTTTTAAATAACAGCAACTAAAGACACAAAAAGATGCAACTAAGAAAAAACTCTTCACAGTCTTTCTGCCATGAGGTGCTGTTTCATCTGTTTTATCCCGCTTGACTTTAATGTTTATTGTTCCATTATTTGGATCCCCATTATCTGAAAGCATACGAACAGCTATTCTTCCTGCGGCCCGACACTTAACAGAAAATATATTACAGGCAAACAGACCTTTACAACTTGTATAAGAATATAAACCAAGTAAAAAACACAAATAAAGAAACAAAGAATGTTTAAAATGCAGCTAATAAATTTATTTGCACATCTCAGAGTGAGTGTGAAATGTGTTAGACTGTGTTTTTAATGTGCGTGTGTGTGTTTCACTTCACCGTACCTGCTTTCTTGGGAGTTTTTTTATAACAGATATTACTGCTGCAAACATATTTTCATTACCCACATCTTTCTCAAGTTAAACCTCAACTTGTTTGATGATCTCCGCCTTTGTGCACAACTTAGAATGTTCGCCAAATAGGTGAATAATAGTGGAGTATGTTAATGTTTTTATAGACACAAGAGAAGGTTTTGGTACATACCAGTTAGTAAGGTGGAACCGATGGCCTCTGAATGAACCCTAGCTCTTTACAGTCACCACATGCTTGTCACTATGGTCAGATAAAAGAACAACAGAGTAAACACTGAATACACACACTTAAAAGAGATTTGAATATCCTCTTTGTATGTGGTTAATCACATCCTCGTTCACAGTTATGGCAGAGTAATCTAGTTTAACAAAATGCATAATGAAATGATGAACAGCTACCCTGAACAAATAGAATTCAATTATAAACTGTTGATGCATCAATGTCTGTGAATTCCATCTCAACACTGGCCTCTACATTTCACATCCCTTCCACCAATAGAGAAATGAACTAAGCGTTGTTCCAACAAACACGTTGCCAGCTTCTCTCTCCCTCCCCGTTTGCAGCATGATCCATTAAAGCTGCTTGAAACATGTATTGTTTTCTGTTCGGCTGTTAATGAGCCTGTGGTCTAACTACACAGAATCGACTCATCCTCATTCGCTCCTATGGATTTCACCGTCACCCACATTACAGACGGCGATGATGATTTTTTCATTGATTTTCCTCACGAGGTTGAATGTGACCTGTGACACCTCAGGAGAAATGACCGGATGAGTCAAATATACTACACAGTGGAGGACACAAAGTTAACAAGCACTCTAAAGAAACAACGTGTTCAATCAGTGCCAAGCTAGCTGCTACTGTAGTCTAGTGCCTCAGCACACCACGAACTGGAACTGAGATTAGCCTGCCGAAGAGCTGGATATTAAGGTATGATAGCGAGCAACTGTCCAACTCCTCTTCCTGTCCTAGGTCCCTGTCCTGGGTCCCTGTCCTGGGTCCCTGTACTGGATCCCTGTCCTGGGTCCCAGCAGTTTAGTTAGCCTCTTTTTAGCCAACACCGACAACGTAAGACTGCGTGGACCCACCCAGCAGCCAGTTGATGGTTCGCAAACCCTACTGGGGAGTCCCCCTCCCCCCCTGCCAAGAGCACGTTTTCAAATGCTGTGAAATGCTTTTCACCTGCAGGATGAAGCCTAGAAGGCTGTAAAGGACAAACATTAATCTCCTCTCCACTTCCAGATAGCGGAAAAGAAGGAAAGATGGAGGGATAGAATTATTTGGTTTGTAGGATCAACTCTTTTTCCTCTGTACTCCTCCTCAGCAGTTTAATTGGAGCCTGAAAATTGACTAATAAAACCAGGAGTGTGAAGAGGCTGTAGGAGGGGAGAGAGGTGGAGGAGTGGAAAGAAATGGATGAATAGAGTGAGTTTTGTGGGAGATATGGGGAAAGATTACAAGGTGGGTTTACAGTGCCCTGGACGCTAGTTTTTTTGCAGTGTTGGCCTGGAGTTTTCCCAGAGGAAATCAGGATCAGCCAGATTCGTTTATGTCTTTGCCGCTTCTTATCACTGTGAAATGATCCCATACCAGCCTTCAAATCTGAAAATTGAAATGAGGGATGCCTCAACCTTGACTATGGGATAACAACTAATCTTTACCTGGTTGTGATGCAACACCTCTTCATCTCCCCCTGTCTATTTTACTTTGACATGAAGCCTGGATAAATACAGTTAAGTCTGGAAATATTTGAACACAAAAAAGCGCAGTGTAATTGAAGTGCAAACTCTCAGCTTTAATACAAGGGGTAGAACAAAAAATTCTTATGAAATGTTTTGGAATTGCAACAATTTACATACACAGTCCCCCTTATTTCAGTGGCTCTAATGTAATTGGACAAATGAACACAATGATCAATAACATTTTCACTTCTAATACTTTGTTAAGAATCCTTTGCAGGCAATGAATGCTTGAAGTCTGAAATGAATGGACATCGTCAAATGTTGGGTTTCAGTTTGTGGGTCGTGGTTCGTGGGTCTTTCTACATTAAGTTTTCTCTTCAGCAAGTGAAATACATGTTCGATAGCGTTGAGATCATGTGAATGACTTGGCCAATGCAGAATGTTTCACTTCATTGCCTTAAAAAACTCCTGTGTTGATTTTCCAGTATGTTTCTGATCAACACTATTGACCCAGTGCCATTGGAAGCCATGCATGCCTATGCCATCACACTGCCTCCACAATGTTTTACAGATGATTTGGTATGCTTCGGATAATGAACCGTTCCATGCCTTCTCCATATTTTTTTCTTTCCATCATTCTGGTACAGGTTCATCCTTTTTTCATCTGTCTAAAGAATGCTGTTCTAAAACTGGGATGGCGTTTTTAGATGTTTTTTGGCAAAGTCTAATCTGGCCTTTTTATTATTGAGGCGTTTGTACCTTGTGGATAACCCTCTATATTTGCTCTTGTGAAGTCTTCTTGTTAGGGTAGACTTGGATAATGATATGCCCAACCCCTGGAGAGTGTTCTTCACTTGGCTGGATGTGGTGAAATGTTTTTTCTTTACCATTGAAAGGATCTTACGATCATCCACCAATATTGTCTTTTGTGGATGTCCAGGCCTTTTTGTGTTGCAGAGCTCACAAGTGCGTTCTTTTTTCTTAGAATGTACCAAACTGTTGATTTGGCCACTCCAAATGTTCCTGCTATCTCTCTGATATATTTTCTTTGCAGCCTAATGATGGCCGGTTTCACTTGCATTTAGAGCTCCTTTGACCGCTTGTTAGGGGTTTACTGCAATCCCTTCCAAATGTGAATGCCAGACCTTGAATCAACTCCATAGCCCACATAGCCCACAACTGTCCATGAAACAGCATTTGAGTCAATTGTCCCAATACTTTTGGTCCCTTGAAGAAGAGAGGGCAGCATATTGAGGAGCTGTTATCCCTAAACCCTTCCTCCAATTTTTTAACAGCCAAAACAAAAAACCTTTGTCAGTGTCCAATTATTTACTGCGGTCACTGTACATGTGTAGGACAACGGAACCCTTGTTTTGTGCCGGTGTTTCCAGCGGGAACCAGAAAGGCTGACACGACTTAGTGGATTAGTGGGCAAACTCTGTCTGTTACCTGGAGGATGCTGACTGTTGCTGGTAGGTTGAGCTGGTGTTTGAGACCAGGCAGGGTATGTGCCAGCCTGGACTCTGCAGTATTCCACCACGGCTGGTGAGAGTTCAGCCGGTACGTGAGCTAGGTAATGGCCTTTTCTTAAAGCAATGGGTGGGACCTACTGGGCGGAATCGACATTCACAGGGTCCTTCACATCGTAAACACCAGTAAAATGGCGCACAGACACAACGGTCAGAAGAGATGGATCAGGTCTCTGCCAACGCTAATGGCATTTTACATTCAAGACTATCAACGTTTTACATCTAATTTGTGTTTCGCAAACACAAATTAGGCCAATTCAAGTTATCCATTAACCTTGTTTTATGGTCCCAGACTAGGCTTAATCTGTGTCTACAATCCATATTATATTACAACCCAAAAACATGGCAGATATGACATCTGAAGTGGTTCATCTAGTGATTTCAGCTAACATCAAAACAACCGCCATCCACCACTAGTGTAGCGTGAAGATGCAGAGAGGGAGAGGACCCAGGTGTGGGAGTGCCTTGACAGTCCACAACTCCCCCCAGACAGAGCTGATGGCTTTGTGTGAGTTCACTACTGCGCTGAGTCTGGCTATGAGGGAAGACACAGCCGGCCAGACCACTATTCCAATTTCCTCTGAGTGCTTCACACAGAGACAAAACAGTCCGGACAGCACAATGAGCAGTCCCTTCAGCACTACCTCCTGTATTCCACACAGACCTGGGAAAGAGACAGAGAGAGTGGGAGAGATTAAGGGGACAGAGAGCGAGAAAGAGGGAGATATATTAGATAGAAAGGCCCTCTGAATCATCAACATAAGAAAGTCAAATTGAGGTAACACTTCATTCTGAGAGTCTACAGATCTGTACCATTTTAACTATGTACTAACCCTGACCTTTACCTATATCCTGACCTTAACCTTTATTATATCCTTCACCTTAACCATAAGCCTTAACCTTATCCTTAGCAAGCAGTTGTTTATCACCCGATAGTTTGTCTACAGTTTGTTGTTTACAGTTTTACTGTTTATAGAACATCTACAGATGGAAATTGGGCCTCTCAAAATAAAGTGAAACCCAAATTAATCTCAGTCTTTAGTCAGACACACTGATCAGTTATACCCCACATAATATTGTCATGTTTATGACACATTTTTGGATCAGGGAGATGTTAGATTCTGTCCATCTTTTGATCCATGAACAAAATCATAAGACAAGAAAGTTGGGGGGAACCGCCTTTATTTGGCCAAGATTTTAACCTTCTTTATGTCTTACATGTTCTCCAAATAATCTAAAGTTTTACACAGTCCTTTATGCCAGAACAAGGAGTCAATGATCATATAACCAACCACTGGTCCTCAGTCCACTAAACAGTCCATAATCCTCCAGTCATATACCTGCATAATATGTTCCAAACTCCCCTATGGTCTTGAGTAGGGTTCATCGGTCTATTCAGAAGTCCCATGACAGTCACATGCACAGTTCCTTGCAGGAGGTATGGACAGGACACAAGGACAGAATGTGTGGGGCTCATCAATAACTATTGTCCTTTGTTCAGCTTTCGGTCAGCTGTCAGTCAGGACTTCGGTGCATTTAATCCTAATAACTTGTGCTAAGACGCCAGGAATCACGTAGCAGGAGCAGGTCAAAGACTTAATGTGATTTGCCATCCTGAGTGTGCAGATTATTTTCTGGCATGGTAGAAATGTTGGTCATCACTTTTGTACTGTGAGTGGGGGTCTGCGAAACACTCGACAGTCTGCAAGTAACGCCAAAATAAAGAAAGCAACATCAACATGCTTTCATTGAGACGAGTCAAGTCAGATTGGAGTATTTAGTAAATGATTATGCAATGGTCTTGGTGTAAGGTTCTGATCACGTATAGGGTAGCCCAATGCCATCCTCCCGACCGTGTAGGTACCATGGCAACACCGGCATCACAAGATGGCAAGAACCAGTCACGTCGTGCCAACCCCCTGTAGAACCTAGAGGAAGAGCAAGGGTGGGTGGGGGAGCACAAAAGTGCCTCCATGAATTTGCTTTGCTATTATTTAAAGTTGTAGTGTATGCCCTGTTTTTATATATCTGTACTTTAGAAAGGTGTGAGAGAACAAGAAAACAAGTGTGTATTAATTGCCAAATGTCTTAAGTTAGGGATTCAGCTTCTCAACATCAGTAACACACATTTGTCAACTACTTGATTTCACAATGACAGCATTGTTTCTTCAGGAAGCAGAATAGGACAAAGACATTTGCCATTTCCCTTTTACTCACAATTCAAAGAACTTTGGAGGTGTTCCAATTTTGCCTAAAAAGGTTTGAGGATCTGTGTCGAGAAAAGTTCTACAGATGTCCCAACTACCTTGGGAAAATCTCAGTTTTAATATTTTGCATTAGGAGAGGGATTTGGAGGAGGGGAAAGAAAGGGATTAATTGTGTGTTTGCATCGAATATTTTGACATGCCAACATTTATTTAGATTTATCCTATATTCTTAGTTGAACACATAAAAAAACATTCCAACTGGAATGTCAAATAGCCTTTGGAGAAAAACAACATGAATTATGATGTAATACTCCGGAGCAGGTTGAGCTAGCCAATCAATTATAGAGGACGAGCTGGCCAATCAACCTTCTACTAACATACTGTACATATTTTAATGACCAGTGGACGCTTCAACATTTTGGGATACACCAACACTAGTCGAAAACATATATATTTTTTCATTTATTATATATTGAAAGTCATTCTAGGCCATAATTCACAGCCATCAGGATGGATTGGTCAGTTTAAACGAAAGCCAGTTTACAAGGTAGGATGGCAGGTCAATACACTCAGAGTCCTTGCCCACCATTCCCCCATTGGGCCAATCCCCACCGGGCCAGGGCAGCTCCAAAAACAACCAATGTTTTAATTAGAATGGATGGACGCGGCTGCCAGGCAGCACAACGTCATCCGTCAAAACTCCCCTGGTGTGTGACAAGCACAGGGCAAATAATTGCCTTTCATCCCAATAAGGAGAAGTTTAGAGATATTAAATGTGAATATGCGTACGCTTCAGAGAGGGGGCCGCTATCACTATTGCCAGATTGGAGCCGTACGCTGGACGCAGAGCTTGGCAATTCCAGTGCTATTCAAAGAGGTAAACGAAGCATTCATCATAGGTGTGCTAAACAACCTCGGACATCACCTCAATGACTCGGGTTCGTTTGATGAGCCCCTCTGCTTTGCCACTTTGCTCAGCCTGTGTTCACATATCACCCCATTCACATGCGTGTGTTATAATTACCATTCATCAGGGTCCATTTCAGGAGAAACTTTTTTTTGTGCAGCTGCCAAAGTTGGGCCATCTGTCTCCACCCAGCTCCTGCCGGCAGCTCAGGAGATTTATCGATACTCCACGCATACGTATCCCAGGGAGAGGGTGCGAGAGGTGGACTGGAGAAAGAGTAGTACAGAGGAGGCAGGGAGGTTAGTTGTAGCTGGCCACGTTTGCCCAACATAAAGACAAAACAAGTCATTCCGACACAGATGTAAACATGCTTTGGGGAGAAGGCACGAGGGGTGTGGAATATTGGCAACATACTGTACCACAAATCCCTGAGATGCTGCTGTAAACTAGTTACCAAAGCATATTAGAGAGGTATGAAGTGGTGTCATACGCGTGGTATTCAGTCTCAGACAACCACAGCTATCAGCCAATCAGCACTCAGGATTCGAACCACCTGGTTCATAATAAAATAACGTAGTTCAGGGAGCTTAAAGGGGAAGAGTGAGGGACACAGAAAAAGAGCGATCCTTGATATTTATTTGGGAACAGCTGCTGTGAGGCATGGAAGTTTGTACCCCAGTGAGCATCTGCCATGGCAAATTGATTACCCAGGGGTAGGCCAGACTGTGCCACCCCACCACAGACTAAAGGCATCTGTTGCTTTGATTAAGAGGAGAACACAGACGGCCATCTTGTCCCTGATAAAAGCCTGTGATGGGGCCTCTCTAACTGGGGCTCACAGGGGCCACGTGGTCGGCGGTCTAACTGAAGGACATGGTGGCAATCAGGGCTGGGCTGAAGGGAACTGGATAAGATCTTTATAGAGTGGTCAATGTGGCAGACTATTTGAACCCAGAGACCTGACCAAGGGACATCCTCAATCCGCATAACAACAGCACACCACATACATGCACAAGCTGCCAAATTCAGACAGCTGCTGGAGACAAAATGACATATTTTTCCATGTTAGTCTGATTATTCGTTGCTGATACATTCCAAACAGGTGTGTTGTCTTGAACTATTAAGCATGTGACTTGCATACAGGAGTGTTCAACAAGAAGACACCTAAACCATGCCGTCCCCTCTCTATCTCTCTCTGGCTGTCTCTCTCACACTGTTATAGCCCATCGTCAACTTGAAAACTAACAGTTGCTGAACTCAATCTAAGAGGACGTAACTTAAAGTTGCTCAGACAGGAAATTGGTCTCTTGTTAATCCGTCCGTCACACAATTGCATCTTTACGCTGCATTGCCAACAAACTCAGCTCAGTCCTGGCTGTCTAATTATCACAGCGGAAGGGAGAAATAACAAGGTTGGTTTTTTTTAAGCGTCACATCGATTTATTTAACCAATCGAAGCGGATCTTTCTGGCCCGCCATCATCTAACACCAACCAATAGCAATACAATCCACAAGCAAACAAAACTAACATGTCAAAGATAAAGTCATGACGGTTACAAAACAAGTACAGTTGTTGTTAATATCCCATTGAGCTAAACCTTTTATTCTTTCAATTTGGTTCAATGTTAATTAAAATATGAATGGAAATGGAGTGCGATACATTATGTTCCTTGAGATAAAAACTCAGCAATAATTTAGTGCATTAATCAGTTAGACCATCTTTTCAGCACTAAATGCTCCCTGTAGTTTTAATTACGATGATGAATAAATATTGATGTTTTCTCTCTTGAATTACATTATCAATGCACTGCGCTAAACATTCATTATACACTGGCTATTTAAATGGAACCTTAATAGTACCTTACATGAAGACTAATAAAACATGAAAATGATTGAGGAGGCAATTATAGAAATTGTTTGTGTGAGTTTAAGGGAACGAAATCAGTGTGTGTGATAGCAAGGAACATTACTGTGTGAAACACCAGGATCACAAGTGGAGAATTCCTATGACATTGTCACATGTAATTGTTGTGTTTATGGGAAGGCAAGGCTATTAACATAGAAGAGACTACTTTCAAGTCATATTGCTGGTGTAAGCAGTCAACCACTTTGAAAACATCCAATATCCCCTAAACTATATTCAAAACCCACTGGGAATACATAGGTTTTTGTGTATGCAATTGCTATCTTAAAGTGACAACTTGATGAATGGTTGCTGGATTTATTATATCCATTTTCAAAGAAGCTCCTCTTTTGCAAAGATGAAAAAGTCTCAATGCATGGATATTGGATACATATTGGCATGCATGAAGCCAGAGTATGGGGAAGCTGTCTTTCTGTTGTATATGAGCCTGGACTGATAGATTTTATTTCACACCTTGAGGAACATGGACAGATAAATAACATTTATTGATCCAAAGTAATTCCTAGAATGACTTTGAGGGTAAGAGAGCAGGAGGCAGCCGCGGAAGGGTTAGCTCTAAGGGGTGGGGGAGGAGAAGAAGAAATGACCTCTACCTACGACTGACTGGAGGAAAATTGTGACAGCCCATAAAAATGGGACTATCCTCGCGCTTTATCAACTACTCTTTTCCCGAGTTTTATGTGATGCAATAAACAGCCCAGCTGAAACAGGAAAGGAAGGCATTGGCTATTTCATCAGTCAGAAATGAGTTTGTCTCTCACCCAGTGACTCTCGACACATCTGCTTTTGACACCACCGTCCCCACAGATCTGTGGCAGCATGTTTGCTCGTGACAGTGGATTAATATAGCCCTGCAGCCCAGATACAGGGTCCCCTTATGATTACCATTCCAGCAGGCCTCTCTTCTCTGGGATCCTCTAGGACTATCAATTGGCTGGACTCAGGCTGGGTTGAGGATGAGGTGACGATTGGGTCTGTGGATGAAGCTCAAGTTCACGTCAAACCCGCTGGAGAAGATCCCCCCTTTCCAGTTTTATTTATTATTTTTATTGTTTTTATTAGGGTCCCCATAAGCCCTGTCAGTCAGAAGCTACTCTGACTGGGGTCCAATAAGAAATCCAAACACAACGTACAATTCCCTCCATAAGTATTTGCACAGCATTGTCAAAATTGTATGTAAAAATACGATTAAAAGATAAACGTGAGGCCGGTACAGACCTTCACCTTTTAATTATATCCGTTTCGACAAAGAACAGCAGCACTGTGAGAGATTCAGTTGCTTATTTTGTTAGCATAAGTACTGGGACATTCAGGGGTTTCAAATTGATCAAGCGTATATCAAACGCACGAGAGGCGTGGGTCCGTCGGACCTGAGTGCCCAAATGACGCGTGCCTCATCGACTGGAAGACGGACTGCTGAATTCTAATCAAGGGTGGCTGAGGCTGTTTCAGAGGGCATGGAGCAACACCCAGCACATCTACTCTCCATGGCTCTGGAGTCGGCATTTGGCGTCTGCAGGCTTGATCAAAAATGAAGAACAGGGAGCTGTCTGGGAAAAGCAAGCAGTCTGGACCATTGGTCTTCAACCATCTCCTGGGGACCCCCCCAGCCATTCCATCGATTAGATGTATCTCAGGGCTAGCACACCTGAATCAACTGTGTAACAAATCTTTAACTAACAAGCCCTTACCTGTTGAATCAGATGAGCTATTTCATGTGGTTGGGGTGTCCCAGAGAGAGGGTTGAGGAATTTTGGACTAATTAGTAAAAAATCAACCGTAGCAATTCTGATATTCAAAAACAGTTTATTTGTAGTTCACTATTTTAAGACTGAGTAAAGCCCGTTTCTTTAAGAGCTTCACGTATTTACTTTACTGTTGTTAATAGGGATGGATTGTTACTTTGAAATAACTGAATCACAATTGCAAATGCATCACATTAGGTTGATTGTCAATAACCAGTGTATATGTGTCAGCTATAAAAGGTCTGGCACATTTATGTATGAGTTTTCAAAGCACCAAGAGTCAAATAAAAGTGTGCCAAATTGTCAGTCCCTGAATTGAAAGGGCCTCAGTCACAAAAACTCCAAAACTATTCAGTGTGTCAAGGGGATTAGTCTAAAAACTCATACGGCAAACAAGCACAAATTGCATTGCAAAGAGGAATAGAGGTTGCAATCAATGTTGACTGGCAGGGATAGATGGACATTTCACAGGATAGTTGCTCACTTGGCGGCAATAATGATGGGTAATATCTTATAGACTAAACAAATCTGGCTAACGGCCAAGTACAGGAAATTATCACATCAAGCGAAAGAATCACTCTGCTTAACTCCCAGATAACCAAAAATGGGCAAAGAGGTGGGGTGTGGGTGTAGCTGAGGTACGTGGTGGCCAAGGTATCAAGTTAGCAAAGGCTAAGAAGCTAGACTAAATTCTACCAGTATCCTTCTCTGCATTGTTAGCTGTTAGTAACTAATCATCGAAACGTCACCAGCTTACACTTGAGGCAAGTTAACCTGAAACTGTACAACAAACCTTAAATGCTTAATGTTTTTTTAATATATAAATGTGGACATTTTGCAACTTTACATTTTGTTGAGGCGATAGACTATAAAAAATTGGTTGAGATTTGCAGATTATATATACGATTTTCACATAACGTTAGTTATGATAATAGACTGTACCTATACAAATGTCCAGGGCAGACATTTGCAAAGCCCTCAACAGGATTATCAGCAAGGCTCCTGAACCAGATAGCATCTGGCCGTGTTCTCAAGGTCTGTGCAGACCAACTGGCTGATGTATTTACTGAACCTATCTTCAACCTATCGCTACGTCGTCAGTCAGTATCCTGTCTGGCTGTGTCACGGCCTGATATGGCATCTGCACCGCCGTCGACCGTAAAGCACTTCAGAGGGTGATTGAAACAGAGAGGTGTAGGAAGAGGACCATAGAGATTATTACTGATCCCAGCCACCCATGCCATGAAATGTTTACCAAGCTGCCGTCAGGCAGAAGGTACAGGAGTATTCCGTCCAAAACCAACAGGCTATGGGAAAGTTTCTTTCCTCAGGGTGCAAGGCTGCTCAATTCAGGAACCCCTCCATCCATACTTCCATGCACACCAATCACTTATACATTGAACTACGGATGAACAGTTGTATAGTTATTATTATTGATGCATGTTTTTCTATAGTTTTGTTAATGATTGTTTGTGTTATCTTCTTATTTTTTTAATTACAGTTACTTTTTTACTTTTTACTTCACTGTCGGGAGTAGGAAAACCAAGCATTTCATTGCCATTACTTGATATTGCAAATGACAAATAAACCTTTTGAACTTGAACTTTTGAACTTCCGAGTTTTTTATTTGGATGTCACTTGATTATAACGTTATTCTTCAGTGAATGGAGTTAGCTGAGACAATGCCAAAAAGCACAAACCGCTAGGAGTGACACGAGTGACAGCCCCAGCACCACATCTGTCACTCAATAGGTTAAATATAAGAATTATGATTTAAACAGATGAGTTACAAAAACCACACCCCACAGATTTCAAAACTGGGAAATAAGCAATATACACCCCCCAAAAAAATGTAATAGGCTGTAAACCTGTTTATTTCATTGAGGTCTATGGAGATTGCTCCCTTTTGCAGCCAGTATACATTTGCGTCATCAGTGAACAAAGTCACACAGATACTATTCAAGGTTAGTGGAAGGTCATTGGTATAAAATGAGAAGAATAAAGGACCAAGTCAGCAGCCCTACATTACTTCAGTCTACACTTGAACGGATTTGCATCTGAATAGCTTACGTTAAAGACCCTTGTTCTATAAAGTAGGTGTCACTTGGGAGATTAATGTAAATCCACAGCACGTACGTTGGGTTCCGTTATAGAAAAAAATCCAAGTGTTTTATTCTGTGGCGTCAACAATGAATAAGTAATGTGACAATTCTTCGGGAGGACGCTATGCTTGAAGCTGACAAGAGACTACCAGTACTACTATAACAGCGTGAAACCGAAAGTCAGTAAAATCTGTATTCACAGATTGCACGTTTCATCACAATACTGTTGTTAATGTTCAAATTTACATGACTGTAGGCTTCTCCAGACCCTTCATGAAGATTAACTAAATGGTTGTGGCAGAGAGATCTTTTCATTCTAATAACGGAGTGAGTGGTGATGGGCATTCAGAGTCTTGTCTGTGTCAGCTCATTTGGCTCCAAAAAACTCTTTGTTAAAAATCCTTTGTCCAAATTGACCACATTTTTACATTGCCAACATATGAGGTGGATGAAGAATATGGCATTGCTATTGTTCAGCCTTGTGTAGCTATATATGTTTGATAAAGGTTACTGTATGAAAATGCGTCTGGATAGGGGAAACATAAGTGGTTGATCAAGTAGCATGAATTAATACTAAATATCAACACTAATACTAACATGGCGGTGTTATGAATGGAATGAAAGTGAATTTTCTCAGTCTTTTGTCCTTCACAGGAAGTTGGTTTGAGATATACTTTTATACTTGGCTTTCAATCCTAGTGGGCACATTTTTGTGCTTCATTCATTATGTCTAAATGTCTAGGTTGTCAAAGCTTTGCAAGCTGCTTGCCTTTGATTATTCTAATGAATTTATGAAATAATACATTCTCGTTTTCATCAATAACTATTTAATAGTAGACAAAAATGATATATTCCACAGGTTAACTACAGGGGGATCTACTTTATTGTACTTCATATTGCTCAAAAATGCATCAACATATTCCCACAGTAAGAAGAAACACATTTAGAGGGAAGGATGCAGCTATTCTCTATGCTCATGAAAGGTTATATGACATTTTAATTTCATTAAGACAAAGGGAATTTATGTTGTTTTTCAATATTTCCCTAGCTTTAGAAAATAGTTTGTACAATATTTGATACATTTCACTCCAGAACAATTTAAACAAGTAACTGAATGCATTTACTACCATTAAATTACAATTATTTCTCATCTGCCCAGTAAATTAACAGGATGTTACAGGAGGAATGCCTTTCTGAATAAACTAAAAACAACTACATAATAGTTTCATTGAAACCAGGCAGTTAAACCACATTAAGGGACTCTAGTTAAGGTACATAAGAACAACTAAAATAAACTGTCAGGCATTGAATTGATTTATTCCCAGTCTGAAATCAGGGTCAAGTGTTGACAAACAGATATTTTCTTTAGCCAAAAACAAGCTCTTAGAGCCAACCACTCATGGAGATGCCCAGAAAAGCTGTGTTCTGTCTTTTCTACTCAGTTCACCCAGACCTACTCCATCCACCATTTATGCAGGTCAATACCCCAAAAGTGGAGTATTTACATATGTGCCAGAAGTCCACATTTAGGAATAAAGCCAACATTAGGTGGGAAGGACATTTATTATGTCATGTTATGAAAAACCCCAGACATAATTCAAGTACCTTGTACCTTGACAGCCATTGAGTAGAGAGGTCATTTCTTATCACTTAATTAAGAAAGTAACACTTTACTTCAATTAAAGAAGTGATGGGTTCGTTTACAACCTACTTATATATTAAACTACGGGGGGTTGCCAAATGGCACGGCAGTGAAGTCATTGCCTCACAGTATAGCTGTGTCATTGTGGCCAGGAGTTAAATCTTGGCTATGACATTCCGACAGTGTCTCGGACTCTGTAAGAGGGCAGCGCATATTGGCTGGTCACCGCCATCAATTGGTGTGGTAGATGTCGGACTGGGATGCTTTGCTGTGTCATGTTCTATCATTGCTTTGTGGTAGGTCAGGCATATGCAAGCTCAGTGGCAGTTGTTCATGGAGAATGCTTTCTATTTCAGCCCAGTTGGGGGCCCTTTACTTCAACAACACTTGAATGCTTTGCGACGTTCAATATGTGGACCTGGATGGTTCAGCAGTCTACTGATTTGTCAATTGAACCGCTAAAGAATGGGTTTGAATCCCATCCACTATATCATAGTGAACAAGTACTCTCTCCTCTATCTTGCGTCACTGTCTCTAGCCATAAAACAAAAATGTTCCCGAAAATATACTATTTGAACAATTATTAAAGGACAAGGCATATCGATTGAGTAACAGAAAACAATCTTATGGTACAATCTGAAGCTTGCTTTGAAGTGAGCTCACTGCACATTCTATACTCCGTTAGACACGCAGATCATCCCCCCACCCTAAGATTCATAGTCCCGGCACTTCTGGCGTGCTATCACCTAAACTGTGTCAAGATCTTACAGTGCAATTTTCCGCCCTATGAGGTAGGAATACACTAAGACAGCACGTCAAAGGAGCGGAACGAAACGCTAATGGCTGACGTCAGAAGAAGGAGGTCGACCTTCATCAGGGGCGACCTTCAGTGTGCATCAGTCCACAGAGAGGTCTCACTGGAGAAGTGGAGCAGCAGCCTGAAGATTGCTCCTCTAATCAGTAGCAGAGCCTCAGGTGATCTCTCAGCACCCCAGCCCCTACACCACTACATTAACTATGTGGCTAAATCAGTATGCTAATTTGTGCAACTTGTAGAGAACAGACAGGTTGACATCAGCGTTGCTCCGTATTCACTGTCATGTTTTATTTGCTTGTGATTCACATGGAGCCAAACAGGTTATTGGAGGGAGAACACTGACAGTGCTAGTTTACTCTGAAGGCATAACCAAAGTGCTAAGGTTATTGGTCTAACGATGAGTTTATACACAGAGGATTGGGACTGAAAGGGGGAAACACTGGTAAAATGAGCAATCATGTTTTTATCTACAACATGACAGGCAATTATCCAAAAATTACAGAACACACTAGAGTCTGCACATACTGTATATTTGTATTGATCATTACTGCACAATGTTAACATTTAGCTTGATGGGCTAATTCATTACCTTGATGAGAGGGGTCATTTAAGCAGGGAGTTAGCATGTATCTCACCCCACAATTCAACTGCTATGCATTGATGTATATTAGCATTCACTATGAACCAACGCAGAAGCCCAGAATTCTACAAAGAACCACAACGACAAACTACTGGTGGCCAGCAGAGACCTTGACAGTGCTTCAGAAGTCATTTTAGAATGCAGTGGTTCAGTGTGATGTAAATACAATCCTTTGGGAGGTTATACTTTCCTCAGTAGTGACCCGAGATGGGCTTTAAGAAAAGTAATTGGGGAAATAGTTTATTTTTTTTTCCAAATGACTTTGATCACTTAGCAGAGCGATGAGCCATTACGCTGGACCCTAACGACTTGCCCCCCCTCTAAGGCTATTACAGGAACAAGCCCGGGGATTTATGGGTGTGTGAGTGTGTGAGTGTCAGAGAATCTGTAAAATACATGTTATGGATTAGCATTCTCCACAGGGAAGGATGGAGTGAGCAGAGGGAAAAGGGGCTGTGGGTGGAAGGAGGGGGTCAACGAGTGAGGGACAGGGGATTTAGGACAGACACAAATAAATGTAGAAGAAAAAGCACCAGACCAGTCCGATACCCTTGTCTGCTGATTGGTTTTGTAGACGTGAACAGAAAACCGTAGCAGATAAAAACCACTTCGCAGACTGACACTTCAAAATGTCCTTTTATCATGTTGCTGCCATTTCAAGCAAATCTCTCTTTACCATTGTGAACTGAAAGAACGCCTGTGGATAGACACTGTGGTCCAATTTTGCAGACACAGATTTAACTTAGCCTAGGACTAAACACCCAAATTCAATGGAGATTTCCATTAGTCCAGGACTAGGCTTAATCTGTGTCCGCAAAAATTGCTCTGATTGTACAGTATGTTTAGCAAACTATTTAATACTATTGAGGAAACCTTCCCACAAACCTCCAATGACCCAGTTTTGCTCTAATTCGTTCAACTGTAATTGGTTGCTTTTAATTCCACATGGAGCAAAGGTGGTGGGAATAAAACGCCAATTAAGAGACAGTGACGAACAGAGGATTTAAGAAGGCTCTGAAACAGTCAGGAGAACACCTAGGCCAAAGCCCCCTTGGTTGAAATAGAGCCATTCGTGAATCCACAAAACAATGTTTGTTGTCTGGATTGTGCCAAGGCACATTAGTCTTGATTTAGACATGGTGTCTGCGTATCCCTGGGGAGGAGAACAGAGTGCTGGGGCCACTGGAAAGAAAAAGCGAGAGAAGGCCGAGGAGGTAAATCTCAGCAGGATTTTGCAGAGAAGAAGCACCAAAGAAGCAGACAAACATTACGCATCAACACCGTAAATAGTGACAGTAAAAACTGATGGATCCTCAGGACCTTGCAGAGCTTTCAGCAAATCAACCCTGATTACCGAGGAAACAAGGAGTCCATGGGTCCATGTAAATCAACCTGCATCGCCAGTGTGTTTGTGACGTAGCAGGCAAGCAAACACTAACAATGTTGGAAATAGCTTTATGCTAGTAACCAAACGCGTCTAGGATGGTCCAGCATTGTAAGCCGTTGCCTCAGGTGCACAGTAACCCCATGGTTATTTTCATTTTGCACTGTCTGTGAAGTGCTAGGGTGAAGTGTGAATGAAATTACATACGGAATGCAAGCTCAGATTTCTTGGAAGGAAGAGTTGTGTGTGTATAGACCCCATAAAGCGCATATATGACCAGTTCCTAGTAGTTGGCAGCCAAATGGAGTATTAGCAGCCAAGTTGTGTGGGCAAAAACAAATTGTTGTCTCAGACAGACTCTAACAGCACAGAATTTCAGACTGACTCTATTAACAGAGTACTGTATTCTCAGACTGACTCTATTAACAGAGTCATGGAGTCTCAGACGGACACTAATAGGAGTCATGAAGTCTCAGACTGACTCTAATAACAGATTACGGGAGTCTCAGCCTGACTCGTTTAACAGATTCATGAGGTCTCAGATTGACTCTAATAACAGATTTATTGAGTTTCCAACTGACTCTAATTACAGATTTATGGGGTGTCATACTGACACTAAAAACAGATCCATGGAATCTCAGACTGAAACTAACAGAGTCATGGAGTCTCAGATTGATACTAAGAAGAGTCATGGTGAGAAAGGTGAAAGGATAGGATAAGCAAGGAGAAAGAATGTGGGTGGGGGCTGAGAAAGATGACGTGGAGGAGGAAATATGGTGGGAGGAGGAACATGGCGCACTGAGAATAATTAGACATGACACCCAAAGCTTACTATCAATGTATGCCCCACACAGCACACCACACACAGGCAGTCTGACCTAGAAGAAGGGCGTTGTAGCAGGTAGAAAAGAATTACACCTTTTTAATGTGGAGGAAAGGCCATAGACAGAAAGAGGCCACTTGCAGATGACTTGATAACTGATTAGAGTCACAACTACAGAACCACTTTAAGCTAATAAACAATCCCTGGACAAGGTGACATTGCAGCAGTTCCGAACCTCTTCTGACCAACATTCCTGTGTTTGGGTTAGGAACAGTTTAGCATGAATTCCTCTCCAGATTTAGCCTGGTCTCCCCGTTCACCTTGCACTGTCTGTGAGGAACTAGGATGAATTGTGTGAACGTAATTTGCATAGGGCGTGTCAGCTCAGATTCCCTGACCTACCAGGAGAAAAAAAATTGATTTGCTCGGGCTCAGCCTCACATTGGGAATGGCATATGAAGTGCAAGAACCTTGCAAATGCTTTTGGTTGCATCTCACTTTGATGTTCATAGGTGTATTCATAGCGCTGAACAATACTTATTTGTAGAATTGAAACACATGATGTCTCTGTCGTGCTAGCAGCATCAAAGTCTTTGTTATATTCTTATGAAATGGTTTCAGTTTGGTATTTCAAGACAATCATTTTTATTTTAAAGTTAAACCACAGATAACATCTTAGTCTTCTTACCAACTTGTGTTGAATGAGAAAAAAACAACATTTATTTCATTTGTATTGGAATTATTTAGATTTTTAAAGTTTAAGATTACAAAATAGTTTAGAAAACTATTTGAAATTATAGTGGAATCTGACGCACTGCTGTGGTACAAAGAAATATTTAAAAGCACATACAAATACAAATTAATTAGGAATTGTGTTCAAAAGAATTTCCGACAGTCAAGAGAAAAAGTAAGAACACCAATGGAAAGATTTATATTTTTTATACACATATGATATGATATATGAACCCAATTCCCAACACCAATTTAATAAATCATGTAGAAAAGTAAATCTTGAAACCATGTACTACATACAATTGGAATCAGTGTCTTGAAAATAAGTTGGCGGATCCTTAGATTTACCATCACATGAAATGTTTACAATAGAATCAGGTGCACCAAAACTGGTCACATTATGAGAAAATCTGCAAGAGAAAATCAGAGAATAAACTAGGAGGGTCCAGTCTTGCATAACGATTAAAAACCGGGTCTGGTTTGGTCTTCATCATATGGGTGTGTGGTAACACATCATGTCAAGATCAAAATATCAATCTAAGGCCTCAGAAGAAAGATTATGGATGGACACTTCATTCTGCAATCTTTGTACCTATATGCAAGTTACAGGAACATATTTTTACTTTTACAGTCCTGGACCACAGTGTTTCATGTCCAAATGATTGAGGTTTTACAGGATTTTTTACAATTGTCTTTTGCTGATCCTCTCACTTACATAAAACACCACATGTCTACCTCGGGACCCTCATCGCTGATATCCCCACATTTCAGTTTGTACAAGCCACCTTATACCTCCAACCTGCTAAGAATTGCCATTTCTACTTGCATTTCCCTCATTGCACAACTATGAATTCCCACTTGCTCATACATATACCTAATACAGGTAATTTGCAAATGTTTTGCCCTCCTCTATTTGCCTTCAATGCTCATTCAGAATAGCCATTTTGCACTGTATTTGCTTTCATTGCACATCTATAAATTCCTAGAGTGGATGTTATGACGACATGCATTTTCTCTGGCTAGACAGCTGACTGAATTAACATGCAAAATCATGGAATTAGAATTGAACATTGATCATCTATATACCATCCGGAAAAATTAAGGGACCACTGCACCGTTTTCTTTTCTTTCCAAAAAAGTCAAATGGAAAGGTATTGAGTGAGGAACAGAAGTGTTGAAATTAAGAGTCCACTGCAAATTGAACGCTTTTGTTCCTCACTCAAAACTTTCCTTCTCAACTTTTTTGGAAAGGAAAGAAAAAGGTGCAGTAGTCTCTTAATTTGATCCGGAACTGTATATTTGAAAGATATTCATAGGTAGAGGAAGACATGGAGTAGACCTTAACGATACCTTGCCGAATGCAATTAAGCCTTGCCATTGAATATTGAAGAGGACAGTTTGATTGAACCCTGGCCTGTTTTATGAGGCCCCACAATCACCACTGCTCAGATATTTTATCAGGGCTTCACAGGGAAGTGCTTCGGGGGGGAAAAGGTCAATTTAGAGGCTTCCTGTGATTGGTCACAAAGAAAAATCACTGTGGTGACAGGTTAACAATGAATTTAGACTTGGCGCCATTTACTGTACTTAATAATGGGGAGACGATGTCCCTAGGGTGACACAATGAAAATCCTCTCACCACAGGACCCCCCGAAACCTACCTGTCCTTTTATGTGACAATTGCAGTAACACTCAAAGCGAGTACTGAAGGCATTTCTTTTTTGTGGTTTCCTTTTGTAGTCTGGCATTTTGAAGGCTTTCCACATCTAACAGCCATCATAGTAGGATTCAATTTCAGTCCAATACTGTCACTTTGCTCTGTGAAGCAAGTACAGATAAATATTGTAGTCCTTCAGGTCCAGTTATTAGGATAGTTTACAAAGCTACTTTAATCTGCCTCTTTTGGGACGCTTCTATAGGGTCCGTGAGATTAGGAGATCTAAATAATAAGTGTAATCATGAAGATGATTTCCTGTATATGTTCTTGGCAATAGGAAATGTATGTTGGAGACAGGAGTTTTAAGAGGGCACCTATCAGTTGCAGCGCCATTTGAATATGTTTGAAAATATAATATTTGCTAATTGATTGTAATTAAAAATAATATTTGATGCTAATACAATATCAGATTTCACACAGACTATTTCATCATCAGGTTGCTCACTCAGTCATATGCGTGCTGGTCTCACTAGCATGCGGGTGCTAACCCACCCCCTGCCTCCACCTGTTTGGTTCTGTGTTTCTATTTCATGGGGTGGATCGGTAATGCATATCTTGCTCATTGCCTATGTGGATTGTTAGTAGTGATATAATGGTGTTGATACTGTTATTAGTAGTATCATATACACAATCATGTGATTGCAGTGATTTGCTTCAGTGGAGGAGAACCTAACATCAAGAGCTGTAAAAAATATTGTTATGCGTGTTTCTAATAAATGGTTAAACTAAAATGTGGTGATTTATGTCTGAAGTAATATTACCTGTCTTTTTAAATAGAGTAAAAAGCTCCAAATAATGTTTATGTAAAGCTAATGGGAATGAAAAGTTATGTAAACATTTAACAAAAATGTTTTAACTATCTTCTCAAGAGACAATTTTATCAGTGGAATTTAAAGATCTATGACAGAAACAGAGGATATAAAAAGTCTACACACCCTTGTTAAATGCCAGGCTTTAGTGATGTAAAAAGTTAGACAAAGATAAATCATGTCAGAAACGTTTCCACCTTTAATGTGACCTATAATGCGAACAATTCAACTGAAATACAAACTGAAACCTTTGAGAGAAAAAAGAAAAACTCACAATAACCTGGTAGCAAGTGTGCAAAGTTTTTAAGTGTGCACACCCTTAAAAACTTTGTTGGAGCACCTTCAGATTTTATTACAGCAGTCTTTTTGGGTAGGAGTCTATAAGCATGGCACATCTTGACGTGGCAATAGTTGCCCACTCAACTTTGCATAAGTGCTCCAAATCTGTCGGATTACGAGAACATCTCCTGTGCACAGCCCTCTTCAGATCACCCCACAGATGGTCAATTGGATTCAGGTCTAGGCTCTGGCTGGGCCATTCCAAATCGTTAATCTTCTTCTGGTGAAGCCATGCTTTTGTGGATTTGGATGTGTGCTTTGGGTTTATTGTCATTCTGAAAGGTGCACTTTCTCTTCATCTTCAGCTTTCTAACGAACGCCTAAAGGTTTTGTGCCAAAATTACATGGTATTTGGAACTGTTCATAATTCCCACCACCCTGACTAAGCTGAGGAAAAACAGCCCCAAAGCATTATGCATGATGCTGCCACCACCATGCTTCTCTGTGGGTATGGTGTTCTTTGGATGAGGTGCAGTGAGTTTTTTGCGGCAAACCTTTTAGAATTATGACCGAAATGTTCAATATTGGTTTCATCAGACCATTACACATTTTCCTACGTGCTTTTGGGAGACCTGATGTATGTTTCAGCAAATTTCAGTCAGGCTTTGATGTTTTTCATTGTAACAAAAGGCTTCTGTCTTGACACCTTAACCCATAGCCCACTCATATGAAGAATACGGGATATTGTTGTCACAGGTAACACACAACCAGTACTTGCCAGAAATTCCTGCAGCTGCTATAATGTTGCTGTAGGCCTATTGGAAGCCTCCTTGACCAGTTTTCTTCAAGTCTTTTCATCAATTTTGAGGGACATTCAGTTCTTGGTGATGTCTCTGTTGTGCCATATTTTCTCCACTTAAAGATGACTGTCTTCCCTGTGTTCCATGGTATATCTAATGCTTTGGAAATTCTTTTGTACCTTTCTCCTGACTGATATCTTTCAACAATGAGATCCCTCTGATGCTTTGGAAGCTCTCTGCAAACCATGGCTTTTGCTCTGAGACTTTAGTTGTGATTAATCAGAATCACTTTAAATGATGGCAGGTGTGTAATGACTTCTATTTAACATGAGTTTGAATGTGATTGGTTAATTCTGGACACAGCCCCATCCCCAGTTATAAGGGGATGTGCACACTTATGTAATTAGGTTACTGTGAGGTTTTTATTAATAATTCTTCCCCCTCGAAGATTTCAGTTTGTGTTTTAATTGACTTTTTCACATCATAGGTCACATTAAAAGTGGAAAAAGGTCTGATATGATTTATCTTTGTCTCAATCTTTCACAAAAACCTGGCATTTTAACAGGGGTGTGTAGACTTTTTATAGCCACTGTATTATTATTATAAGATTTAGGTTGTGTCAAAATGTATTGTTTCTTATTATACAATTAATGTTCTAAATATATTATTTATGAAGGTTAATAAATCTCACAAAAAATTTGTAGATCGCAATCAGTACCATAGTTTTAAAACCGCTGCTCTAATATTCAGTTGTAAATCCCAACAATCCCAATGTCCATTTTTTGTATGTGATTCCACTTTTTGGAGAAAAGATTTCTTGAGCTTCTAATATCTTATATATTCTGTAACGTGTCTGATGTGTCCTCTACTCCTCAACAAGACAAAGATGGAGAATGACCTTGGCCAGCACCCCCTCCCTCTTCCCCACTCCGTCTTCTCCCTGGCTATATGACAGGGTGATAAAGTGACGTCAGACAGTTTCTGTAAGCTCTTGGTGGACCATTCCCCCTGCGCAGCCCTGGCTGCAGAACACTATAGTACTGCACACCGATGTGTAATAGTGTCAGTGCCGATCGGCCCAGCTGGCCGTACCTCCAGCCGGGTAGAGGAGAAGGGCCTGGATGATACAGGAGAGGGACAGATGGTTCCAGTGGAAAGGGGGGGTGTAGTACACAGTCAATTCAAATGCAGGGGAGCCCGAATCCCAACTGGTGCCTCAATCATAAAAATATCAAAGCTGAAGGAACAGATTGAACCCGGGTCCTGTATGGACATTCTGAAATGCAGTCCTAATTAGGAGGGAGGAAGTATATTAAAGCATAAAGACTGCTTTCAAATGTGTAATTACAAAACAGTTTCATAGTGGACAACCAGAATGTGACAACATTCAGCATTAAAACGTGTAATAATACATTCTTTGTTATAAATGTGTAATAACTGCTTTTGCGGCAAACATATTAGCCTAGTATTACCTGATATGTTGCTACTGTACAAAAATAAGGTAGTATATAATAAATACACTGCTTAAAAAAGGAAACACTTAAATTACACATTGGGTCCTAATGAAGGAACTGCATTAAAGATAAAAAACTACTGTACGATTTGCACATTTTTTTTTTTTTAAACAGCTGAAATCATAGGCTTATCCAACTTGCTCATAACTCAATATGTGACTAAGTAGTGTGTATGGCCCCCACGTACCTGTATTCAGTCCTGACAATATCTGGATATGCTCCTGATTAGATGGCGGATGGTGTCCTGGGGAATCTTCTCCCAGACCTGGAATAGGGCAGCAGTGAGCTCCTGGACAGACTGTGGCGCTACTTGGTGGCGGCAGATGCACAGATACATAATGTCCGAGAGGTTCTCACATGGATTCAAGTCTGGGGAACATGATATCCAGTCAATGGCATCAATGCTTTCTTCATTTAGAAACAGTCTATACACTCTGGCCACATGAGGCTGGGCATTGTCCTGCTGGTCTGACGACGGGTCTGAGGATTTCATCCCGGTATCTAGCAGGAGTCAGGGTACCATTGGCTAGCACGTGGAGGTCTGTGCAACCTTCCATGGAGATGCCTCCCCAGAACATCACTGAACCACAACCAAACAGGTCATGCTGGATGATGTTACAAGTAGCATAAAGTTCAATGTGGCGTCTCCAGACTCGTTCACGTCTGTCACATGTGCTCAGTGTGAACCTGTTCTCATCTGTGAAGAGAATGGGGCACCAGTGGTGGACCTGCCAATTCTGGTGTCCTCTGGCAAATGTGGGCACAGGTCCCACTAGAGGATGTCAGACCCTCATGGAGTCTGTTTCTGATAGTTTGGTCAGAAACATGCACACCAGTAGAACGCTGGAGGTCATTATGTAGGGCTCTGGCAGTGCTCCTCCTGTTCCTTCTCACAGAAAGGAACAGATGCCGGTCCTGCTGCTGGGTTGATGCCCTTCTACGGCCCTGTCCAACTCATGTCATGTAACGGCCTGTCTCCTCCATGCGCTTGAGACTGTACTGGGAGACAAAGCAAACCTTCTTGCAACAGCACGTATAGATGTGCCATCCTTGAGGAGGTGGACTGCCTGTGTAACCTGAATGGGTTGCAGGTACCGCCTCATGCTACCAATTATGACAAGGACACTAGCAAAACACAAAACTAGAGAAGAATCAGGAGAAAGCAATTGTCGGTGTCCACCACCTGAAACCCCATTCCCTTTTAGGAGGTTGTTTTGCTGTTGTTTCTCCATTGCCCCTGTTGTCACTTTCATTTGCACGAAAACAGGTGATACTGATTCACCACCACTTATGTTTCCTAAATGAACAGATTGATATACCTGAAGTTCAGTTGACTTGGAGTTATACTCTAATGATTATTTGTTCCTTACTTATTCGATCAGTGTACTTAATGTAAAATATTAGGATTTTTTTGTTGTTATATATTGGATCAGTTAGTGAGTGGATCAGTTAGTGAGTGGATCAGTTAGTGAGTGAATTAGTGAGTGAGTGAATCAGTCAGAGAGTGGATCAGTCAGTGAGTGGATCAGTTAGAGAGTGGATCATTTAGTGAGTGGATCAGTCAGTGAGCGGATCAGTCAGAGTGGATCCGTCAGTGAGTGGATCCATCAGTGAGTGGATCAGTTAGTGAGTGGATAAGTCAGTGAGTACACCCGACATGAGAATCTGCTAAAGAGATGGTGAGGTCCATTTCTTTAGACTTGCTGTTGCAGGTTTCATAGGCAGTCTACATTTTTCAAGGTTAGCCTTGATAGCGTCCCGTCAAGTTCTGAAGATGTCTTCCACAGAAGATGTTGAGGACCATCATGTAGCAAACCCAAACGTGACATTGGACACAAGTGATGTCATGACATGGCTTATCCATGAGCCGTAGAAGGGTCACATGCTCATGGGGATGGCGGTCATAGTCCTTCCACCTCCATAACGAAAAGGAAATGAGGCCAGGTCTGGGGTCAAGAATCAGGGATTGGGCCAAAAACTTTCCTGAATCACCTCTGAATTGTGGAACCTAACATTATCACACACAAGGACCTCAACGAAGTGTGTAGCTGCAGCATTCTAAGACCTGAATAGGGACTTGTGCTCTACCATCCCATCTTCAGATGAGGAAACACACAGGAATATGTTTCCCCCACGTTTTCCAGGAACATAGACAGTTAGTTGCTCATTGCCAGTGATATTGTGCCAATACTGATGAGTTTGGGCCCAGTAGGAGCCTGCTTTATTAACAAGTAGGCAAAATAATGGAAAGTACATACAATATCCTCACCAAATGTTTGAGTTATGATCTGTTGGGAACAATGAGCATAGGTTTTTAACAATAGAGAAGATAATCTTATCAAAACATATGCATGTACTTTGTAGAGAATGTAATGAATTTCAAAGTGAGATATGTCTTTGTAGGTGTTTTTTTTTATCTCAGTCGATGTCAGATGTACAACCCCATTTCCAAAAAAGTTGGGTTGCTGTGTAAAATGTAAATAAAAAAGAATGCAATGATGTGCATATCATTTAAACCCTAAATTCAATAGAAAATTATACAAAGAGAACATAACACATTTTGAAATTGAGCTGTTACTGTTTCTTGAAGAATATATTCCCACTTTGAATTGGATGCCAGCAAGTTGAGACAGAGGCAACAAAAGACTGGAACGGTTGTAAAATACTGAAAAACAAAACCTGGTGGAATATCACAAAACTAATTATGTCAACTGGCAACAAGTCAGTAAGATGATTGGGTATTAAAATATCATTCCAGAGAGGATGGGTCACAGTTTTTCACTGCCTCCACAAATGCAAGTTAAGACTATACCAGGCAAAGAGAAAAACGTGCATAAACAATATCAAGAACTGCTGCCACATTCTCTGGGCTCAGGGTATTCAAAATGGACTGTGGCATAGGGTAAAACAGTCCCCTTGTCTGACAAATCAAAGTTAAAAATCCTTTTTGGGAATCATGGACGCCGTGTCCCCCAGACTAAAGAGGAGAGGGACCATTCAACCTTTTATCAGCCCACGGTGCAAAAGCCAGCATCCGTGGTGGTATGGGGGGTGCATTAGACCAGCACATGGCATGCACCCCCAACACCATCAAACCTTGTACATCTGTGAAGGCACCATACATGCTGAACAATATATACAGGAGCAACATATGCTGCCATCCAGGCCTTGCTTATTTCAGCAGGACAATGTCAAACAGCATTCCGCATGTATTACAACAGCATGGCTCTGTAGTAAAGGAGTCTGGGTGCTAAACTGCCTGCGGTCCAGACAACATCTTTGTTTGGGAACTCCATGCTGATTTCAGCAGAACCACATTATGCACGTATTACAACAGCATGGCTCCATAGTAAAAAAGACCGGGTGATAAAAGCCTTTCTGCGGTTCAGAACTGTCACCCATTGAAAACATTTGACGCATTATGAAAAAAAAAACATGATAAAGGAGACCCCGAACTGTTGAGCAGCTGAAATTCTATATCCACTATGAATGGGAAAACATTTCACTCAAAAACTACAGCAATTGGTCTCCTCAGTTCCCAAATGCTTACAGAGTATTGTTAAAAGAAGAGGTGATGCAACACAGTGGAAAACATGCCCCTGTCCCAACATTAATGAAACATATTGCTGGCATCAAATTCAAAATGGGCATGTATTTTTTCAAAACAATAACATTTTATAAGTTGTCTTTGTACAATTACCAATAAATGTAGGAATAAATAATTTGCATATCAGTGCATTCTAATGTTATTTGCATTTGACACAGCATCCCGACCTTTGGAAACATGGTTATACTTTTTCTTGTGGGAGCGTAACGAAACCTTGAACAAATGACATCTTCATTTAAATAAAGGTTGGCTAAATGCTGGTGTCCTTGTCAGGAATGTGACTGAGATATTGTGGATCGATTTTAGCCCAGTCAGCACATGCAGGCAGGACCTGGGGCCCACGACAGACAGTAGATAGCTGCATAAAGGACTATAGGAAAGTCAAACTTATTACCTTCCTTGTTTATATCACTCAGCAAAAGTAAGATGAAACACGCACATGCAGTACATACACAAATCTGTTATTCTGTCTTTGTGGGGACCAGAAAAATAATTCCATAATTTTCCTACCCTAACCCAAATCTTAAACCTATTCCTTACCCTAACCTCAATAATCAAAGGTTTTTTTTGCCTGAACTTACCCAGAACCTGAACCCAAAAACATAAATTCTAACACTAACCTCCAATTTGTCTAATACCTAAATCTAAACCCTAAGCAAAAAATTGCCAATTTTACAGTGAGCACCGGCAGGTATCCTTCGGTTATAAATGGTCAGGTTTTACTGCCTTTGTGTGGACTTCTGGTCTCCACATGTAGCGTAAAAACCAGGATCACACAGGCTTTAATACACGTGGCAAGTTCAAAATATTATAGTCAGCCTTGACTTTGACAGGGAATCACACCGAGACCAAGGTTTCGTTAACCGATGAGTCCTGTAATTACAAAATGCACACCAATACATTGTGAAAAGCGAAACAGAGTGACAACGCGTCTTGAATTTTATGCACATACCTTTAATCACACTGAACTCATCCTAACCATGAATACAGTTGAGTGGTTCTCCACCCAACAGTGTTGGTGTGAAAGCATCTTTGCGGCAGAGAGACTGACAGGGAAAGGGAGGGATGACTGACCAGAGCTTTTGCCCGGTGGCCACGTCTCTCACCCGACCGCTGTTTCAGCATCATCCCTCGTCAGGACTTAAGCTGACATCAGAAGCGGCCATTTTACATTCTGCCGGCGTGTCGTAACGAGAGGCGCGGGCGGCGCTGACAGCCTGGACCCCACTGTCGGACCGCATCAATCCTAACTTTGTCTTAATCTTTTTCTTCCAGGCCCACGCTACCCTGCCTGCGTCTTGTCGCCAGCCAGATGGGAGCCCTTAGGGAAGGGAGAGGGATAACTGACTGATGGGAGGTGGTGATGCACACAAGCACACGCATACACGTTTTGGTGTTCCTTTCAGTCGTTTTTCAGACGATCCAGATGAGTTAGCAACCCCAAGGGGAGTCCATGGACTGGTTCTTGTCGGAGAACCTGTGGGGTGCTACAGCAGTATCAGATCACTCATTCATGTCAATTACACACCCAGCAGACACACATGCAGGAGGCATATCACATTACCACCCATGACCTTCTCTATACCTAGGGACTCCGGGAAACGTGATGGGAGCCTGGGAGCACGTGTCCACGTTGAGTGATGGCCAGTCAAAAAGATTCAGGCGCAGTGTGAAGACAAAAAAAACCCGTCCCCAACCCCCATACCGATTGCCTACTTGAAGAAGGTAGCTTATGAATAATGAGAAAACGGGGAATTGAGAGAATGCATGATTAGCAACTCCCACTGTCAACCTCAAGGAGAATATAAAACCCAGGTAATTAACATGGTTAACCTCAGGTTTTCCATCAGGTGTGTCAGAGGCCAGAACGTGTACAGGGACTGTAAGTATACACTTTTCACATTCAAGTCATTTAGCTGACGCCCTCATCCAGAGCGACTTGAAGTATTGAAATCACACATTGTCATATTTCTTTCCCCCACCGGCCCCCGTGGGAATCCAACCCACAATCCCTTGCGGGGATTGCACGCTCCACCGACTCGGCCGCATGGGTCAGCTTGATGTTTGAGGTCACCCATGTGGAACTGTAAGTCGTGTGTGTGTGCGCGTGCACGCACTTGGCTCCGTTTGCCGTGCAGCACACATTGTAACGGTGCAGTGACGTCGGCGTCAACCCAGGCTGGTGATGGATGTTGAGGCAGGGCTTCGACAGCTCCGGGCACTGAAAGCCTTATCGCCAAGATCCAACTCAGACCTTTCATTTAGCCCTTCACCCACCCCCCCCCAGTGCCATGAATTCGATGGGGAGGGTGGACTGTTTGATGGAGTTGCAGAAAAAAGGGTTGTTACTGAGTTTTATTGTAAGTTGCTAAGCTTAAGGCTTAGTACTGAAGACAGACAGAATACAGACATTTTGAAGAAAATTATCTGTATTTAGAAGAAAATTATTGATTCAGATAGCCATTAGGCTCCAGCAGGAGACACTGTTAATAGATGTCGTGTTGTTACATGCGCTCATCTGAAATAATTGTAAAAATCTTATCCTAATCATATAAAACACAAATCACAGTAAATTCAGTACATGGGGGGAATAAATCTGCATAACACAATTTGTCGTTGACTCCTGTAGATGTCTAACAAGTTGTTTTCACATCGTCCCATGCATGTAGACAAGGACACCGCCTACACTGTTGGAGGAAAAGACAGCAGCCAGCGACAAAGTCCCAGACACTGTGTTTACTTATTCACTGTAATCCTCAGTGGGAACCCAAGTGATTGCTGGGTAAATATGGTGTTTGAGAGCCCAGTTTGTGATGGGACTGAGCTGCCACGCTGTCAACATGGAACTGTGCAAACGAGCCACAACACGAGTCAGGCACGCAGACACGAGTCAGGCCTACATGTCTGCTCCCACAGAGTTAGTGTATTCATTTCATGTTTATTCTTCTGCCTATGATCAGCATTAGGTCCTACATGGCTATGTTCTGTTTGTAATGCAATCGTGGCTAGACCTAAGAGAGTGTAAGAGAACACTTACTAAACTTTGTAAACGGCACCTCCCGTTGGGTGATATTAAAGGATCAGGTAACACTTTACTTGAAGTGCATAATACTTCTTTTGTATTGTCATAAACTGTACTTTGTCAGCACAAGGAAAGTGACACAGGATGGTATCAGGATAATGCTATCATGAAATGTTCACAAACGGTATTTTCTCAGTTTAAGTAAACTGGCACAATGTTTAGTTATTTATTCAAAATAAAACTGCTGGAGGGTCATGGCACATGTACATGAATATACAATGCATGTACAGACAGGGCATAAATGTCCCCCTGGAGAGAGCCAAGTAAGACATTGATGCAATGATTATTTCACATAGGGACTGACAGGTTCATCCTAGCATCAGAATGCGAGGATTGAGATACCAGGGGGGCTGAAGTTCATGCAGTCCCCCTGGAGACAGCTGAGCTTGAGAGATACCAGGGTGTTGAAGTTCATGCAGTCCCCCTGTAGACAGCTGCGCTAGAGAGATACCGGGGCGTTGAAGTTTATGCAGTCCCCCTGGAGACACCTGAGCTAGACAAGAGTAACAATCTGACTGTTTTTATTCTATTGCATTTTGTATTTTTATTTTCACTGTATAGCATATTGAATTGCTTCTATGCATTCTGCTATGCAAATAAACTTGCTGGCTTGCATGATCATGGTCTCATTTTGTCTAAAGTTAAGGTAGAACACGTTGACAGTTTTGCTGCAAAGTTTGCATACGCTTGGAGAATTGGTAATGCATGTACCATTTGCAAAGAAAACATGAGTGAGCAGGCAAAACAAATTTATTTTATTTCTTATGGGATTCACATTCAACTGTAGGTCATAACAGAATGACAATAATAAAACAAAACATGGCAACAAAGAAAAAAATGAACTGACCCCTGTTCAAAAGTCTGCATACCCTTAGTTCTTATTAGTGTGTATTACCCCCTTGAGCATCAATGACAGAGTGCAGTCATAGGTAATAGTTGTCTATGAGGCCCCGAATTCTTACAGGTGGTATATCTGCCCATTCGTCTTTGCAAAATGCCTCCAGGTCTTTGTTCATCTTGCATGAACAGCAGGTTTGAGATCTCCTCAGAGTGGCTCAATGATAATAAGATCAGACTGATGGCCACTCCAGAACCTTCACCTTTTTCTGCTGGAATCACCAGAGGGTCAACTTGGCCTTGTGCTTAGGCTCATTGTCGTGTAGTAAAGTCCAGGAGCATACCATGTGCAGCTTTCGTGCAGAAGAATGCAAATTGTCTGCCAGTATTTTCAAATACCCCCAAAACAACAGTGAGCCACCACCATGCTTCACGGTGGGGAAGGTATTCTGTTCACTATAGGTGTTGTTGACCCCTCTCCAAACATTTTGGTCTCGTTACTCCAAATTACAGCGTGCCAGAAGCGGTGAGGCGTGTCAAGATGTTGTCAGGCATATTGTAATCAGGTTTTTTATGGCATTGGCACAGTAAAGGCTTCTTTCTGGCAACTTGACAATGAAGCTTACTTTTGTTCACGTATTGTCGTATTGTTTTCCTTGAAACAACCCCAATGTCTTTTCCAGAGCAGCAAGTATATCTCCTGAGGTTACCTGCGGGTTATTCTTTGTAGCCCAAACAATTATTTTGGCAGTTTTGGCTGAAATCTTTCTCGGTCTACCTGACCTTCGTTTAGTATCAAGAGATCCCAGAATTTTCCACATCTTAATAAGTGATTGCACAGTACTGACTGGCATTTGCAAGGCTTTGGATAGCATTTTATATCCTTTTCCATTGTTATTGA